>KE504633.1:3077356-3101435 GCA_000441515.1 Elaeis oleifera | reverse complement strand
TACTATATATATATATATATATATATATATATAGAGAGAGAGAGAGAGAGAGACTTGGCAACATTCAAGTGGATCTCTACTTAGATTTGGTCAAGTCTAGATTGGATGATGGAGATCCCATATCGATGATCCGAGTCATTGAACGTGATCTACTATTTTAAACTGCTTGCACATAAAAATCATAGGATTTGGAGATATCTAGCATTTGCATCAAGTGGTGAAAAGATTGGACAATCTAAATAATTTGAAACAATATATGTTTTTTTTTGGACCATTTGATGCACAGGCAAGGGTCTCTAAATCATATAATTTTAGTGTATAAGCAGTTTAGAGGTAGTAGATCATACCCAACGACTCAGATCATCAATGTAGAACTCTATCATCCGATCTAGATCTAATCGGATCTGAGTGGAGATCCACTTGAGTGCAGCCAAATCCGATCAATATATGTATATGTATATGAATTGATGCTTATTGATTAACTCATGAATCACAAATTCAAATTTTAAGCCAAGTGATGATTTTTTTTTCAAAGATGTTTCCAAGGAGTTCCAAAGTTATGGAAGAACAAAATCAAATCAGCATTTCTAATAACTTATGTTAGAAATGACTGAAAATTGTAACCTGTGTTTTCCTAAAATGCCAATAACTTGATAATTACTTATTTTCTACACATAGCACTTCCAGAAATTCAAAATACAAAAAAGCACATTGATTCGTTATTTGGATGAGGAAATCAAGATACAAATTGAAAGCACATAACACATTGCAAATATATGAATAGAAAATACCTCTTGCTGCATATAACATTGCTAGTTCCTGAAAACGGATGTCATAACAAATACCTATGCCAATACGTCCTACATCTGCAACCATGAATCAGAATCAATTTGCAGCAGAGATTAAAGGTCAAGCAGATGCATACATATTTAGAAGATACCATTTCTTACTAAAAAAGGAAATAAAGGAAAAAGAGAAAAGGAAGACTACAGAATTAAAACTTATGATTCAGAATATCAAATTATTAGAATCTCTCAATATATTGAACACTACATATTAAAGGAATTAAAAAGGTAACAAACAATTCCATGCAAATATAATAGTACAGAATACCCAAATCAAGGTAAAATTTGCTGCAACAATCATGTGAGTGTTAATGTGAAAGACTGAAGATACCAAAATGGGGCAGAACAAATCTTGTAGAATTTCCATCAAGCTCGTGCTAGGTGAATAGTATTTGAATTCTAAAAGTTCTAGGGTTTTCTATTTGCATTGTCTAGCACATGCTATAAACTGAGAACTTGAGATAGAAACAGGTTAAACAGCCAAGTTTCATGCAGCTTTAACATTTAAAAAAAAGGCTCAATGACTACTAGCTTATAATTTGATTATGCAGGTGATAGTAATCAATGTGGAAAAAATTGACAGGGTGACTTGATTTGGTTGACTTGTGCAGTTCATTGCTCCAGAGAAGGCATTCCTTATGATCTTAAAATTATTATTATATTCATTAAAAGTAGATTAGAAGTTGTTAGAGCAAGACAGTTAAGCATGTGACTTGAGACACCACACGCTGCTAGAGTTACTTCTTGTACCATTGCTCATTATCCCTCAGCAATCCAGTATAATGCATCAAATCACAGATCATACCAGAAATGCTTCTAGCAATGAAGTAATTGCTGGAGGTTAGAATAATCATTCACAATAGCATGAAAATGCGTGAAGAAGAGGGAAGAGAATAATCCCACAAATAAGCTAAAATCCATTCAACCACATTTGTATTTTTGACAAGACACTTTCCACCTTAGCAAAGCTATGGGCCTAAGTAAATGAAGACTTGTATTTGGGTAGAATAGTCAAAACAAGTTCAGCAAAGAGACAGGAAAAGGAATTCGATGAAAATTCTGATGAAAGATCAATATCACAAGCATCCTGTTACAGAACCAAATCTCAAGACATAAATTGATGAGGCCAAACCCATATACAAGAAATGTCTTTTGGTTGGATTATAATGAGTGACTGCATAAGATTTTATGTACAATGATGCACTGTCTACTATCATATATACTGTAGAGGTTCAAAATTAACTCTCATCATATGCAATGCAAATCAAGAATTATCAGAGCTATCTATGTTGAGCTCCTTTAATCATGGTTCACACTAAAACTCTTCGACACATGAACTTAACTATTTGAACAGATTGCTAAACTTCTTCGCGTTATACAGACAGCATAAAGAACTCTTGCAGGTTACCGCAAGCACCTGATATGCAATAACATGCTTCAGGATTCTGACTAGTGGGATGAAATCACATATATACTTCAAATATAGTAACTATATATGAGTGGTATACTAGTTGGTGACATTAGAATATGACATTTTTATCTTAGGACGCATCCCTCGTGCAAGATGTGGACTCCTTATCAAATAGGTAATAATGCACCACATAATTTCAAACCTGTATCTACAATGGTAGGATGCTGCCCAGCAGTAAGAGTCTTCGATTCCTTGAAGGTAATCTTTCCTGGAATATCAATGTCAAAAAGATGTATCTGTGTTTCATAAAATGCATTTCATTAGATATGAGTTCATAAAATTTCATCATGAAGGATATTTTTGCAGGAGCAACAAGAGATAATGAAACAAATGCTCAATATGAACCATACATATCTTTGAAAATGAAAAACAATGCAAATTCTACAATGTCGTTAATATAGAATTGGCATTTAATAAATTTTATTGCATCAAAATTAATAAATTACTTCATTTACTCAAGACGTCCCGGCATAGAACAGATATAGATGTTCACAGAGACAGATATAGCTTGTTGAAGAACCCTAAAAGAAATCACAAACTTATCTTATGCTTTGTATACTAAAATTAAAAGCAAAATCTATAACTACACTTTCAGAGCTATAAGAATTTTTTGTCTGCAACATAGCAAACTTATCGACTTATATGAGATGCAGCCAACATCAAAACTGTTCATGTATTGCACCTTCCTGTGTTTGCCCTTGAGCTTCCCATCTGCACCAAAGACACAGCATGTGTTGTACAAACAATCACCCGAGCGTTCTGGTATAGATCCACCAACAATTGTAATCTGCAGATTCCGAGCAACTTCCGACAGCATTGAAAAAGAGGGAGCTGCATCACCACCAGCTTCAATATCCTCGGCATACACTGGAAAGCTATCATTGGAGTAGGGACTATTCCATATTTCCTGACATAAATGATACCAAACGATGTTATAAGGAAAAATTCTCACCACAAGCTGAGGGAATTTTTTTGCAATGATGAAAAGACATGCAGACTAAAGTCGATAATCATGATGAGCAAAAACAAGGACAATAACTTTCCATTACATACAGCTGTCAAAATAAACTTTCCACACTAGAACAAATATTATGCATGTCCTAGGTCACCCATAAGTCTTTCTAATTTTAATGATCTTAAAGTTGACAAGAATTTTTTATAATTAAAAAGAATCAAAATCAAGAAACTCCACATATTAAAGAATTTTTTGTCTATCAAAATGGAAAAGGAACAAGCTTACAACTGAATTTGACAGGGCTTTCTGAAGTAGGTTCTCTGTAGGTTGGAGATCTCTTGGATAATGACATGTACATCAAGTTCTATCTCTTGTTGCCAGCCATTTGTGTGGAACTTTCTCATTTCTTCATTTGTGATAAATTTCCAAAGCATTTTGTCAAGACTGACAGGTTAAACTCAAATTTTGCCATTTTGAGAAAATTCTGGAGAATTGCCACACTGAATTTCATATAAATTCAGATGAGCCAAATTTTTGCATAGGTTTCGGCATGCTAGAAGACATTTAGATTGTCATATGTTTAAGTTGTTAAGTGAAAAATTAATTTATATTTACACTCAAAACAACATGAAGAATGATTTAGATCTTTGATCTATCTATCATCTATCTACATAATTTTCATTGGTGCTGATTTTACCAAGCATTTTGTCAAGGCTGACAAGTTAAACTCAGATTTTGCCATTTGGAGAAAATTCTGGAGAATTGCAGCACCGGATTTCATAGTAATTCAGATGGCCAAATTTTTGCATAGGTTTCTCCATGTTAGAAGACATTTAGATTGTTATATGTTTAAGTTGTTGAGTGAAAAATATATTGATATTTACAGTGAAGTATGATTTAGATCTTTGATCTATCTATCTATATATATATAATTTGTTCATTTCTTCATTTGTGCTGAATCTGAAAAGCATTATATCAAGACTAACATGTTTAACTCAGATTTTGCCATTTTGAGAAAATTCTGGAGAATTGCAGCACTGAATTCCATAGTAATTTAGATGAGCTAAATTTTTGGCATAGGTTTCACCATCCTAGAAGACATTTATATTATCATATGTTTAAGTCGTCTAACGAAAATAAAATATGTAGACTCAAAACAATGTGAAGATATATTTATCTACTGAACCAAGGGTTCAGGTCCCGGTGGGACGTCCCACAGGATACCGAGATTGGGTACCATCCCATGCATCGAGACAGAACCATCCTGCTATCATCCCAGCATCCCAATCGGGACGTCTTGAGACATCCCCTATCCCAAGTGTCGGGACGGGCTGGGATGATGGCGCATCCCCTTCCATGAGAAAACCAGGACATTCCCATCCCACAAGATTTAAAACCTTGATCTAAACCACCAAAATTGTATGCATAAAGGTCCAAAACAATAAAATGCACTTTCAAAATAATGTCATTATATTATTTGAACCTATTTTCTGCACTGTTTTTCAATTTTTTTATTTGCGGTTTAAATTGAAATTAGAGTTGACACTTCCAAAATCACCAAACTGGCAAACCAAACTCTTTGGCTTAACTAAACTAAAATGACTTCCCTCTTCTTTATTGGTCCAACAGGCATTGCAAATGCACGCACAAAACCCTTTTTTTTTTGGCTTATCATGTTCCATGAAATTTTAGTGTTTGAAATGCTAAATTTATAACTCTAAGACAAAGGCATCAGTTGAAGTACCAAACTTCAGTTTAAAAGTTAAGTGACACTTCAAATGCTGAATTCATTGTCTTGGCATTGCCGACACATCTCAAATGCAAACTACAGTTTAAAACTTTGAACTTCATGTTTTCATAGATGGACTTTTGCGGCATTGAGATTTCATGTAACATGTCTGCACAGCTTATGCTGACTTCGCGTACTTCTCCTCGATCTAGCAGCTTGTAAGTTGCAAGGTGCCAGACAAAAAGGCAGCAATACAAAAGTTACAAATCAGCTTTGCAGCTTTTTTCGCACAAGGATCACACTGAGTTCAAGACACTAGAACTGGCATTCCAAAACTGAGTTATTATATTGTTGTTTCTGATAAAGAAATGGTTTTTTTTTTCAAAAAAAAGTGTGAGTAAATGTTATTATCACCAGAACAGAAGACCAGACAAAAGATTTATTTTTAAAGAAAATTTATTACAAGGATCTGGAAACAGATTAATTACACCTACAGGCAAGAGGACGAGCTTTGCCCCCTTTCCAGCGGCCTCCTCGATCGCCTTGCGAGCATGGGCGATGTTCCTCTCCTTGTCCGCAGTCACCGCCAATTGGCAAAGAGCGATCTTAAACTGCCAAAAAAGGGGAAGGTCAAACTTTGGATCAAAACCAGAGCGGAAATCGAGGAGGCGGAAGACAAGGAGCGCACCTTGTAGACGGGGGAGTGGGAAGCTGGAGGGCAGGCGGAACCCTAGCTTCCTCGGGCTTGTAGGCGGACGCCATGGCCGAGAAGGCAGCGGTGAGGGCCGGCGAGTCGGCTGTGGCGGCGGCGTCTTCACCACGATCCGATTAGGATTGGTGGAGGGGAAGAGGAGTGGTTTGAGAGGGAGGTGAGAAGAGGGGAAGAGATCGGCGGTAAGGAAACCGGCGGATGAGGCGAGGAAGCCGACTCCTGCTCTCATCGCTCGAAAAGAAGTGAGGGAGAGGAAGAGAAATAAGACGGGGGTGGCGTGAAGCAGCGAAGGCGACGTGTGGTGAGATTACCCGCGGAGGAATTTAAGTTTAAATAAGATTTGGACTTATCTGCATAGCAGCCCAGCCCAATATGGCTTGGCCCTCCTGGTGCGTTGCATTTTCAAATAATTTATAATTTTATGATGGTTGATTGGTAATTGTTTTAAAAAACAGCAGCTGTTACCTGTTTTTACCAATATTTTATTCTATAAATAATAACGCTATTTTATTTTTTTTGGTTACCTTTTTTTTGTTATAATAGCAAATATTAACCATTATGACTTTTATCACCTTATGTCCAAAAAATATGCAGTCACAGGTTAAAGTTGAATTGGAAAAATGATAATGGAGTAATGAGAAATAATAATCTTAGAGGCATATGTGTTGAAAATTTCGGATTGATTTCTTGATGTGGCTTTGAGAATATTCAATTTGCGGTGAAGAGACCAGCGCTTTGTGGCAGTAAATCATATGTACATAATTAGTTGGATTTTATGATTTTAAGAGCTTTGCTAATTCTTTTTCAAAAAAACAAATAAAAATAAATAAAAATGTTCGAAGACTCGTCAGAACGAGCTTTGCAAGTTTAGCCAAGTGCAAATTAGCATAATTTTCATTATTCACAGCATTAGTATCTCGATCTTCACTGCTCTTGCCTTAATTTTCTTCTTCTTCTTCTTTTTTTTTTTGGAACCTGCTCTTTCTTTTTTTTAGTAAGATTGGAACCTGCTCCTTGACAATAAACACTCTGCATACTGAGTAATTATCATTGGACCTTAATTTCACTCAAGAAGCTCAAATTCCTTGTGGCTTCATCATTTTCGCCAGATTTCTCAAATTTCTACCATCCCATGATACCATTGAAGAAGCTGATTTTATTAATAGATTGCAGAAACTTTCTGCGGACAAAATGATGGCATGACGTTCTTGCATGAACTCATGGGAACCTTCTGCCATTCTAGATCTCGGGACAAGTTTAAATTGGTCACAGAGAAAGAGCATCGTTCTATATATGAGAGAAAACATACGTGGGACTTAAATTTTACGTGTCCCATGCATGCAAGGCACATATATAACAAGGAAGCTAGCTTTACATAACACATATATCAGAAAGGTCCAATACCCATCATAGTTCAAGTTGCCAGCATGGTCATGATCATGATACATATTATTTGATCATCAGGAGCTCTCGTCCAGTTCATTGCTAGATGCCGTCCGAGATTTTCTGGTGGAAGGAGGCAGAAGAGTTGAAGGACCCATGGTGGTAGGAATGGAAGTAGAAGATTTTTGGTCAGGCCAGGCCATGATGTGAAGATGAACCTCCTCCATCTGCTCCATGGCAGCTGCAAGCCTCTCCTTGATATCGTTGTGATCGCAACAGTGGATAAGCCCCTTGGCCGAGACCTCTGATGGAATTAGGCTTCTTCCATCCAGCCGAGAGATTAAAACAAGATGGCCGGCCTTGCTCGCCTCCCTATAGAGCTTTCGAACCCCGGCACGGTCAGCTGCTAGCCCTCTTGACACTGAATTGATGCAGATGAATCCCTATCCATATATAGTAGTATGAATATTAGTTCTTACTTGAATAATATGCTCTTTTTTTTTTTTTTTTTTTTAAAGATGGATCATTCATACAAGTCTTGTGTGAAATGATGCACTATTTTCATTGATTAAATTTGTTGCAGTGATTGATTGACTTTCATAGCATATCACGTTACCTCCTCGGTCCGTTTAATGTCCATTCCAAAACGGGTTTCGCCCAAATTGAGTTCCAAGATCACTGGCACCTCTGCAATACCCGGCAGAAACCACAACCGAATTCCTTGCACCATCTCAATGTTTGGTTTTGAACTTTGTTGTTTGTACCAGCTTATGTAACACTGACCTTCAGAAGATGATGCAGTCTGATCCTTAGTTGTCGCAAATTAATCGAACAACATACGCAAGGAAGAGTAAATCAGACTTAGTGATTCAATACCAACCAATCGTTCATGAATGATCAATATGAAGCCTGATCGAAATTTGCTACATGATCTTAATGACTTCGTATTCTATGTAATCAAAATATTTATGTGGATTGAAAGAGTATGAGAGAAGATTATATACTGAGACAATGATTTGCTCGGTTTGAATGTTGACAAAGATGAGTGGAGCACCGGAGGAGACGGCAGCAGAGAACCAGGCCATGGACCTCGTCATGACGGCCTCGACTTTGTGCTCGTCAGGCAAGGGCATGAATACGATGGAGCTGATGACTGTCGACTGCCGGTCGGGCAAATAGCTGCCCACCTTCTTCTTCCAATCATATTTGATCCCCTTCTTCATGGAGAAAGCACCAAAATCTATATTGACCACCTTTCTGCTCATTTCTGCATGCAACAAATTCATGCTTAAGATGTAGCTTTAGATATCCCCACATTGTGCTACTAATTGTGAATGAAGAGAGAAATATTTATAGCATTTCTCAAACAAAAAATGAAGAGAGTAGATCTATGGCTATTAATAAAAGAAAATTTTTAACTTTATTTTAAATTTCAACTCTCTTGATGCAGAACAGCTTAAATACATCCCTTTATATGGAGGATTTTATAACCTTTCGACCATCTTCTGTACAAAATACTAAGAACCATATTTCTAACTTTTATATAAGTGGTTTCGAAGTAAATTTTATAGAAAATACTAAAAGATATTATTAATAATAAGATAATATTAATTTGATTTACAAATTCCAACATAACTTGTGTAACAACGTCTCATTAAAATTCTAATGTGCGTGCTAACTTTGATGGTCGTATTGCCATGTTCTATTCATGATCAAATTCGTTAAGAGTTGGTTTTTTCACCCTGCAGCTCGGCGCAGCGGTCCATGGTGAGGTCAGCGAGCATGGCGACATGGCGGTCGTCCCGGTCGGCGCAGAGGGTGTATCGGCGGTGGAGCGTCGAGCTTCGGTGTGGTGCAACGCGGGCACGGAGGAGGAACCCCGCATCCCCCGCCGGACCTTCACCCAGACAGACCCAGACTGGCGTCCGAGACGGCCGAGCAGCGAGCTGAGCTCAGACCGGCCTTGGCTGACGTGAAGGTGGCGGAGTCCTCGTCGGCGTCGGCGACCACGGGGGCGACGCCCTCGATGATGTCGCCGGGGAGGAGCATGGACTCGTCCCACTCCTCCTCTGGCATTCCCTCTTTCACCCGCTTCACGCCCACCACCTTCGCCTTGCCACCCATCTCCGACGACCAACTAAGCCCCAGGGCATCGACGGTTCTCCCAGAGAGAGAGAGAGAGAGTGAGGCCTTGGGACCTTGGCTTTGGATTTATCTTCCTCTCTAAATGTGTCTATATCTATAAATATATCTTTGTAAGCAAAGAAAGAGGATTCGATGACAGCAAGGAAGGGATTCTTGTCTATTGCGAAGCTTAATTTGTTCTTGTTCTTGGAGATCTTCGATACTAACACGAGGTGGGGCTGTCTTTCCTTGTTCTTGTTTTGGAGAAAATCTTTCCTGGTTCCCTGTTGAGGCCGCTGGGTGGATCCTCAGCTGTGTTTCCTAGTGGAGAGGATGCCCCACTTGGTGCACCCGGCGCTAAGCTACTCGGCCTGCCCGACCCGCACTCATTTTGTATATCAGAAGTTGATACATCCAACTCACGTGAGAAGAACGGATATACATGAATGTTAACCGAATTAAATGCATTTAAAAGAGAAGTCATATTTATTGAAGTGTGATTGAAAGGTGAACTTATGGAATGATATGGTCCATTGGATCTCCAACCCAACAAATTCTTTAAGGTGAATGAGGTGAATGCGACTATATGGAGAGCAGACACATTCCGAGTCATATATTCTTAAGTTGTTTTTGCATTGCTACAATCATTCATCACATGGAGATGACCAAGGATGCGGTTCGGGTGAGTTGGGTTGAGTTGAGGGTGAACCCTGACCAATCCAATCTCTAGATCTCACGATCTAACTTGCTCTTGCGCTGGAACCTAACCATATCTTAAACTAAAATCAAATTGCGCTAGGTTAGCCGACTTGGTCTTGGTTGATATCAACCAAGTTAGTAGTTGAGCAAGAATTTTGAGAGAAGAATTTGGAACATAGTTGTTGGACTAGTATTGGCTAGATGGAGGCACATCCATTCATCAATTTTAACAGTGGACTTAGACATAGTTTAGTTTTATGTATAATTATTATTTATCCATATATCATAATTTGTCAGATTCAGTTAGGTTGGGTAGGATGAGGGTTGAGTTTGGATTGGGATAAAGATTAATCCTAAATTAATCCTATTCGAGATCAAGTTGAGCCTTTGCATCTAATCCCGATCCAAATTTAAAAGCTCAAGCAAAATCCACCTAATGAGTTGGATAAGCGGACGAATTTGTGTTAAGCCTAACCTAACTATACCCACAGAGATGATAATAAATATTATTTTTAATCTTCATATAATTATTAATTACTTATTAAGTTTAACTCAAGTACCAAGAGAAAATTTCTAAACAAATATCAATATGCATCGACCTTGAGGAATGAAGTAGTTCACTTAAGTATTGATCATCATAATCAGATTGGCAATCTATGGTGCTTTAGGAAGTGGGAGTGGCCTAAACTGACAAGAGAAAATTTATATATAAATATGTATTTGCACATGATGTGATATGCATGTTAATGCTAGCTCAATTTTGGCATAAGAAATCTTAGGTATTATTGATTTAGTATAAGATATTTGTGCCAGGATTTTTGGTAGAATTATCATTAATCTATTTATAGATGGGGGTTGGTGGGTTGTGAGTCATTCGGATGAGCCATTTTTTGCCAACAAAATATTTGACTTGAACCAAGATGAACTGAACCACATTATAGGTCCGATCAAAGGAATATAGCGTAAGCCTATAACCCCGGATGCTAGCTGACCTAATGACTAAATGGATGTCGATCTAATGAATGTCAACTTCAGCTCATCAAAAACCGATCCGAATATCGGATAATGTTGTCTTGAGGATTATGACCTCATATGCATTCAACCAACCTTGGATTCATATCGAGGTAGCACTCCAATGTCATGCAGATCTCAAGCCACGGGCCATCTCGACAACAAGGCCAACTTATTAGAATCTTCCAGCAATTCCTAAAATATGGATGGAATTTGTTGGAGTGTGAGTCATTTAGGTGAGTTATTTTTGCCAACATGGTTACTTCGGCTTGTAACCGAGATGAATTGAACCATATTATAGGTGTGGCCCAAGAAAATTAGCATGTCTGCAGCCCTGGATACTAGCCTACCTCATCACTAAATGGACGCTGTTGTGGCTTGTTCGGTTCCTAGATCCTCAAGATTTGAATATTTATAGAGAAATGATTGTGTAACTGTTTTGGTAGACAGACTGACCAAATCCAATGTGGTTATTTAGTTGTGATTCTCAAAATCAAACAGTTATACCTGAAAGATTTTCAAGATCAGATGGTTACGTCTATATAGCATTGACAGCTATAGTCAGATAGCATTGACAGCTATAGCCAGTTGGCACTTGTGTTTTGGATCTGAGCTCGATCAATCATTTTTCGAGGAGACATCAGAGAGTGTGGCATGCCGACTAAGAATTGGACCAAACCTTTTTCGCCCAAGGGTTTGGATCAAGAACATGTCGACGAGAGATTGGACAGAATAGCCTCCGACCAAAGATCAGGACAGATACTTGTCGATCAGAGATCGGACAAACTGCAATAATTAGACCGCTTAAAAGGTGTTGATATGGACCCGATGGGTCACAATGGATTTGAATCTTTATACATTACCAGTTCATTCTAAATTACTCCTAACATATACCCCCTACTCTCTAGTCCGAACTCTGGTCAGGCTATGGGAGTATTTATCTCGACATTTTTGAATGACCAGAGATGTGAAAAACTCTTTTTAAATGAAATATCTGTGCATGATTTTTTAGACAAAAAAATTACTGAACTAATAATAAATTTTTAAAATCTGCACGGACACCACTCTTCTCTGCTGAGACGTATTGAATGTGAAGACCATCGGCCAACTTGAGCTAATGAAGACGTAACGTGTGGTCCGTTTCAGAAATTCATACCGACTTAGCGTCCTCTGAGAGACATGCATCCTTCTATTTAAAGAGACGGCTTCTTTTGTTTTATTTTCTCCTTCTGTTGATTTTGATAAAAAAATTTTTCTTCTTTTGCCATTTTTCTTGCTCCAAAACTCTTACTGACAAATTTTTTTTCTTTCTTCACTGTGCGAAGAGCCCTCGGAAGATAGTTATTTCCTTTAGATTTCTTACTTGAAGGTAAGTCCCTCTTACCTTCTTGATTTTTTTTCCTTTACTTTCCTTTAGGTTTCTATTTTTATGGTGGGTTCTGAAAACTCTGGAAGCGAGTGTCCCGTGTGAAAGAAAGTAAAAGATTCGAAAAGCCCTAGGTCTAAAACCAACTCTTCGATCAGACCTGGAGAGATCCAAACCAAGCTGATCTTGGGGACTTGGAGTTGCTCCAAATCCAATACTACATTCTGGAGGAGTTTCATCTTGAACTTTTTGATTCCAATGCTCGAGTCCATAATTCACCTCTAGGTCGATTACTAGTGTATGAGAAAAATTTCGGACAGGCTTTAGATTTTCTATTTTTCTTTCATCTTTGTGCTTTTAGGTTTATGAAATTACTTTTTGTGTTGTGTCCCCAAACTCCTTTAGATACATCATAGAATTTCTTGTACTTTGCTCTCAGATAGGAGTCTGACCTTTAATTTCTCTTTTCTAAGCCCTCTTCATATTAAAGAACACCCATACGTCGATTGGCTGTATGTTCCTCCCAGAAGGGTGTTTCTTCTCTGGTCTCTGGCGCTCTTTCATCCATTCATAGATGGAAGAGTCTTTTTTTTTGTTTCTTGTACTTTGATGGACGACTGAGGGCTTCCAGACTAGGGTCGGATTGAAGCTTCATCTTTGAAGCCTGTAGAATTGAGTACTGAGGAAAAAAAGGACTTAGAGATCTCTTGGATCATAATACTCCTCATCTGAATGAGCTTTTATCTGGTGAATCCCTTTTCTTGATTGGGCTCTCCTCTAACGACCCTAGGAGTGAGTAGGGTAGTTCATGCTTTCTTCCTTCTTCTTTTTCTTTATATATATATAGCTTTCTAACCCGATATTTTTTGAGTAATTATAGAAATGGAACCCTTGGCAAAGGGTATTATGAAATTGAAGACCTCTCTTCCGTAAAAGAAGAAGACTTAGGCCGTAGGGACCGAGAGAAAGAAAAAATCAAAATCTATTGAACTCAGCCGAGAGCCTGCCACTGTCGACCAAACAGTTTCTTCCAAGGCCGGAGCAATTTTGGCTATATCTGCACTTACTCCAATTTTGACCACGACTCATGAGAAGAAATCATTGAGCGGCCTCGGCCTTTCAAGATCTCTACTCGAGTCGAGTCTTCTAAAGAGGTTGACAATGATGAGGCTCTTCCTGACGACATTTCGGAGGATTATTTTTCAAGATTGGAAGGCTGTCTGGAAAACTGTTGAGAATTCCGTAATTCTAGCAGAGTTGGAGCAGATGGACAGAATGAGTATTTTCAGACTATGGGTCACCAGGTGCAGCACTTATCCTGTCAACCCTCCTCCCTTTTAAACTTTCTCTAACTTAGTTGATTTGAGATGCAACTGCTCCATGTTCTCATTAATTTATCAGACCGCTTGGCCAAAGAGGCACAGGCGCGAGAGGCTGAGGAGAAAGCTGAGATGGAGGTCCAGATAGCTTGGATGAAATTAAAGAATTAGAGGTTGAAGCCAAAAATCTCCAAGAGGCCCTTGGGTAGGTGGAGACCGATCTCGCCCTCCCCCTGGAGAGGGAGAAAGAGGCAGAGAGAAGGGCCGAGGAGCACATTTAAGATACCAAACATTCTTCAATCAAGAAATTCAAGGCATTATCTGTCTTCGCTAAGGAGATGACTCGAGTAGTGGAGGTATTTACGGCATTTGAAGAATACCGGAACAGTCATATGACCTTCAGCGAACAAATTTTTCATCAGACTCACAAAAAAGGTTGGGTTGATTGTCGAAAGTCAATAGAGGAGGAGCATCTGGAGCTTGATCTCATCTTTTTGAACTATGAAGATGAAGATATAGATGACGAGAAAATTTACACTGCCTCCGAGCTCCCCATCTACAAGAAGGAGAACGTTGCTGAACCGCCCTCCTCTTCAACTACTGATGCAGGTCTCTTCGAGCCTCCTTCAGATATAACTCCCCAAGAGAAGATCGGAGATTGAATGTTTCTACTTTTTGCCCCTTTTCCTCTTTTTTTATCTTTATAAAAAAAACTTTCATTTTCATTTAATGAAACGAAATTACGAGCTTTTTGAATTTATCATTTTTAATTATTTGTATAGTCGGTAGATGATGCTTATGACGTCGGTTCGATAGCTGATGCTCCTTTACTAGCCACTCCTCTTTCTCTGATGACAGTGGTTAATATTAAAGCTCATATTAAGGGCCTAGAGGAGAAACTTAAATTTTTCGAAGGAGAGGCCGTCGATCGAGAAGAAAGACTTCAAAAAGCTTAGAAGAAACTTGACGAGGTCGAGAAAGAAGTCAATAGACTTCAACAAGAAGTTCAACGAGGAGTTGTGGTACATAGTGCCGAGAAGGCATAATTGGCAGAAGAGATACAAAGGATATCTGATGCAGTGGGAATGAAGTCCTGGGGTGTGATGGTGAAATTGACAGTATATCGTCGTCAGCTTGACTCTGCCCATAAAGAAATCCGCACCTTGGAGTCTCTGATCAAGTGTAGAAAATTTTGGATGGGCGAGGTCTGTGCAGATGTTGTGACTTCAAGACGAACTCTATAATGTCAGAGAGAAAATTTCGAAGTTGCAAAGGACGTTAAGTGGTAAGAAGACCGTCGTCGCTCCCAAGGACGTACAACAACGAGCCATCCAAGTGACTGCTCCTATTGCCGATGTTGGCTCGAAAGAGCTTCTCTCGATCTCCCATAACGAAAGATCTTGTTCAAAAGAGTGAGAACCAAAAAGTTGATCTCCGACAGGAGGAGAAGAAACTTCTTCTCGATCTCATGAGCAGCTAATGGATAGTTCTCAAACGATGATCCATATGATATTTGCTATCGGCCGCCATTCTGGTTATAGCTTCTATCGGAATGCACTTCGAATTTTATATCCACAACTTGATTTGTTCGAGCTGCCTGACCTCAAGATGGACATGGAAGATGCTTTGATGCAGCCACACGAAAAGCGAGCGAATACTTACATATTTTTTGAATTCATGATTTTCCACAGAACGTGATGCGTCAAAGAGGTGTAGCCAACTGACAATGCCCTATCAGCCAATAGCTAACTTTTCTTGCTTCATTTTGTTTTTCTCCATCTTGTAATGTCAGACAAAGCTGATCATACTTACAAATGCTTCCTGTTGGAATAAAGTTACTTTTCTAACCATGCGTTCATGTATATATTTTTATTATATTTTTTTTTATATTATCATTTTTTGAATCATACTGACTTCACATTGTCATCATAAAACATAAAGACTTTAACATCTCGAGGCCAATTAAAGGTCGAGTTCAAATATAAGCTAATCTGAGGCTTTGGACATCTTGAGGTCGATCAAAAATCGAGTTTCAAATATAAGTTGATCTAAGACTTTTAACATTTTGAGGTCGATCAAAGGTCGAGTTTCAAATATAAGTCGATCAAAGACTTTTAACATCTCGAGGCCGATCAAAGATCGAGTTTCAAATATAAGCCGATTTGAGATTTTTAACATCTCGAAGCCGATCAAAGGTCGAGTTTCAAATATAAATTGATCAAAAGCTTTTAACATCTCAAGACTGATCAAAGATCGAATTTTAAATATAAACCGATCTGAGGCTTTTAACATCTCGAGGTTGATCAAAGATCGAGTTTCAAATATAAGTCGATCTGAGATTTTTAATATCTCGAAGCCGATCTGAGATTGAGTTTCAAATATAAGTCGATCAAAAATTTTAACATCTCGAGGCTAATCAAAGGTCGAGTTTCAAATATAAACCGATTAAAGACTTTTAACATCTCGAGGTCGATCAAAGATTGAGTTTAGATATAAGCCGATTAAAAGCTTTTAACATCTCGAGATTGATCAAAGGTCGAGTTTAGATATAAATCGATTTGAAATTTTTAATATATCGAGGCTGATCAAGGGTCGAGTTCAAATATAACTCGTACTCATACATGGAAGGACCGCCATTGATAAATTTAAGTGTTCATTCATGCATATATTTTAGTAAAATTATAATATCATTGATAATATATGCAGAGATTAGTTGAGTTCCATGGTCTAGGAGTAGAATTCCATCAAGCTATTTCAATTTATAAATTTCGAAGCGTACTATCTTATTTACCTGATAAGGACCTTTCCAATTAGGCGATAGCTTTTCTTGCTCCATAGGTTGTGAGACTTCGATGGATCATAGCACTAGATCACCAAATCAGAATTTCTTAGATTTGACTCGAAAATTATAGTACTTGACCACCCTTTGCTGGTAGGATGCCATTCGCACAGCAGCTCGTTCCCTGTTCTCCTCAACGAAATCAAGATTGGTTTGCAACTATTCAGAATTGGTATCCTCGTTGTACTCCTCGACTCTGAAGGAAATCTGATCTAAATCAGTATAACTGCCTCGGTTTCGAATATAAGATTGAATGGAGTTTCTTCAGTCAGAATTTTTTGAGTTGTTTGGTATGTCCACAACATATGATACAACTTATCCACCCAGGACCCCTCAGTCCGATTAAGTCGAGCTTTCAGATCTTGCAAGAGGTCCTGTTTGTTACTTCAGCTTCTCTATTTGCTTGTGGATATCCGACTGAGGTAAAGCATTATTCAATTTCAAGATCTTCACCGAATTCTCGGAGCCATGAGCTACCGAATTGCCTGTCATTGTCAGTTACCAGCACCCTTGGAAGACCATAGTGGTAAATAATGAATTTTCAGATGAAGTCTTTAACTCTAGCCTCTGTTATTCGGGCCAGGGGCTCAGCCTCCACCCACTTTGTGAAATAATCAATAGCTACCAAAGAAATTTGTGCTGATCTGAGGTTTGAGAAAAAAGATCCAGAATGTCCATTTTCACTGAGTGAAAAGCCATAGAGCGTTGATAGAAGTAAGGGGCACCGTTGGTTGATGCTGAACATTAGAAGTCCTCTGGTAGCGATCACACCTTCTGATAAAATCGGAGGCATCTTTTTGCATCGAGGGCCAATAATAGCCTTGCCAGAAGATTTTGTAAGAAAGAGTCTTTGTGCCCAAATGATTTTCACAAATCTCCTCGTGGACCTCTCTTAGTGCATAGTCTGCTTCGGATGATCGCAGATACCTCAAAAGTGAGAGAGAGAAGGATCACTTATACAATTTATCATCATAAAGCACATAGCAGGCAACCTGCTTGTGGATTTTTCGAGCTTCCCGACTGTCAGATGGTAATTCGTTCGATCTGAGATACTTCAGCAAGAGGTCAATCCAGCAGGACTCTTCTTCAATCTGTTGAACAGCAAGAGATTCTTTCAGGCTTGAGTTCTCTAATACCTCGATGTAAGTTCCTTTTGGACTTCGGACGGTTGAGAGGCTGCTAGCTTTGATAGCGCATTCGCCCATGTATTTATGTCCAAGATACCTGTTGGATATCAAAGCTTAGAAAAGATGTAGTTAGATCTTTTATCTTTTCGAGGTACCTCTTTATGTTCTCCTCCTGAGCTTCATATTTGCCCTTGACTTGCCCCATCACCAATTGAAAGTCACTGAAGACCTTCAAGTGTTTGGCTCTCATATCCTTTGCAAGTCTAAGTCCGGCAATTAAAATCTCATACTCTGCCTCATTATTGATGGCTGAAAATTCAAACCACAGAGCATACTCCGCCACATCATCTTCTATCCGGTTAAGATGACCCCGACCCCTGATCCTGATGAATTGGAAGATCCATCTACATAAAAAATCCACTGGTCTTCAGGATCAGAGTCCATATTTATTTGTTCCTCTAGCACCATTGAGCTGCTCCTCGCAGCCTCTGAGCTCTCCTCATCGGGGATGGTGCACTCAAGGATGAAGTCCGTCAGGACTTGAGCTTTGATTGAAGATCTTGGATGGAATTTAATATTGAACTCAAAGAGTTGCAAGGCCCATTTTGCAACACGTCCCGACATATCTAGATAGTGGAGGACCGCCTTGATTGGCTGATCCGTAAGCAGCATTATTGTATGAGCTTAAAAGTAGGATCGGAGCTTCTTTACCGTGACGACCAAAGCAAATATCAATTTTTCAACTTTGTGTACCTGATCTCAGCATCCTGAAGGACCTTACTTGAGTAATACACTGATTTTTGGATTCATCCTTCTTTCCAGATAAGAACTGAACTAATTGCTGATAGAGACATGGTAAGATAAAGTAACAATTCTTCTCCAAGTTGGGACTTTATAAGCAATGGTACCAGGCTAAGGTATTACTTCAACTCCTTAAATACTTTCTAACACTCAATCATCCATTGAAAGTCCCTTGACTGCTTGAGAGTTTGGAAAAAGGTAACATGTCTCAGCCAATTTGGAGACGAATAATTGAGTGAGGCAATCCTTCCAGTGAGGCACTGAATTTCTTTATATTCTTGATGAGGACATCTCCAGAATTGCCTTAATCTTCTCTAAATTTACCTCAATTTCTCATCGGAGAATCATAAATCCGAAGAACTTTCCAGAGCTAACTCCGAAGGTATATTTTGTGGGGTTCAATCGCATCTGGAATCGACGTAGGGTGTTGAAGGTTTCTTGGAGGTTGGTTATATGATCTAGGGTGGCTCGACTTTTTACCAATATGTCATTCACATAGACCTCCATATTGCGATCAATTTGATTTTGAATATCTTATTCACCAGTCGCTGATATGTTGTCCCGACATTCTTTAGTCCAAAAGACATCATCTTATAACAATAGAGCACAGAGTCAGTAATAAAGGCTGTTTCTTCTCATCCTCAGGTGCCATCTGGATTTGGTTATAATCGAAGAAGGCATCCATGAAAGTAAGGAGCTCGTGCCCAGAAGTGGCATCCACTAATTGATCTATTTCAGAGAGAGGATAGTCGTCTTTAGGATAGGCTTTATTCAGGTCAGTGAAGTCAATGCACATGCGCCATTTTTCATTCGCCTTCTTGACTAGCACCACGTTAGTGAGCCAGTCAGGATATATCGCTTCTCGGATGAAGCCGATCTTGACCAGCTTGTCCATCTCCTCAGCAATTGCCTTCTGACGCTCTAGGCCAAAGCTTCTCTTCTTTACTTTATGAGACGGAAGGTCGGATCTACTCCCAAGTGATGAGTCATCACGTTTAGATTTATGCCAGGCATATCCACTGCTCTCCAAGCAAATAGGTCCATATTTTTCTGTAAAAGAGCAGTTAGCCGAGCTTTGATTATCTGAACTATGGATGATCTGATTTTCACAGTTTGGTGAAGATTTTTCTTCCTCAGGGGGACCTCCACTAGATCCTTGGACGGTCAAGCATGCTCCCAACCAGATCATCGGGAGCATCCAAACCTATTGGGAGTTCAGATTGGAATGCCGCTAGCTGTTCCTTCGCCCGCAACTTAGTAGCAGAACACTATTTGGCCATGACCTGATTGCCTCGGACTTGATCCACTCCAATTTTCATCGAAAACTTCATCATCAAGTGGTAGCTCGACACCACTGTCTTCAATTCTCCTAGACTTTATCGGCCAAGTATTGTATTGTAAGCTGACAGCAGGTTAAGCACAAGAAAATCAATATGAACAGTCGTCTGTCTGGGTTTGGTTCCTAAGGTAAGGGCAGTCTGATTGTCCTTTCCAAAATTACCGAACTTCGAAAAAACCTTGGATTGGAGTACTAAATTTATTCAACTGTTCAAAAATAAATCCCGTTGCAGTGAAAGCAGCAAAATACAAAATGTCAATAGAACTTTCATTATCGATGAAAATACAGTGTACATTGTAATCAGCTATATTAGCAGTAATAACCACTGTATTATTGTACGGAGTTTGTACACTTTCAACATCTTGTTCTATGAAGATCATTGGCTCTTTGAGTCGAGGTCTCTTCGCCGTATGTGGCTCCACCAACCCAGATGACCCCCAATTATCATATGAATTTCACACTCTAGGGGTCGATCTTCTATTACCGTCTGCCCCTTCTCTCGCGGTTGTGCTGGTGCTGGGTGAGGTTGAGGCTGAGGGGACTGACGTTGTCGCTACTGAAGCACGGGATGTCTCCGCTGCTGCTGCCTGACTCTTGGAGGATATTGGCGTGGAGGATCTTGCCGTCGGATGAATCGATCCAGTCTTCCCTCCTAGATCAAACGCATAATTTCCTCCATGAGTTGGTAACAATCTTCAGTATCGTGATCGTGGTCACGATGGTAGAGGCAATACTTGTCTAGATCGTAACGTCTCGATTTGTCCGCATCTTAGGAGGTGAAGGCAGCTCGGCTCGCACCTCTATTAAGATCTCTTCCTAGAAGTATTTAAAGGAGTGATATCATCCATTCACCTCGGAGGTGAACGATTCTTCTTGACGAATATGCCTTCTTCTCGATGAAAATCTCGAACGACGATGATTTTCACCATTTCGTCTGGACGAGCGAGCCTCGCTCTGCTCTTGATTCTCTACAGTTGAGGTTATTCGGATGGTTTCTTTCATCAGAGAGTCTTTCAATCGGACATATTTCTCTGTCCGAGCCAGTATTTTCGAAAAATTCAGAGAAAAAATCTTTAATAGCGACTTTTTGAAGTCGCCCATCAACAATCCACCCTTCAGGACAGATATGGCGACTGAGTGATTTAGGTCACGAACTTCCAATATAGTCCTGTTGAACTGAGCTACGTAAGACCGAATGAACTCATCCTCTTTTTATTTGAAGGTCTGAAGGTACTCCGAGTGCTTCTGTTATCGTCGGCTGGTGATGAAGTGGGAAACAAAGACTTGGCTCAGCTACTGAAAAGAGTGAATAGAAGTCGGCTTTAGACTAGAGTATTAATATCGGACCGTCCCTTCAAATAAAGGAGAAGGCTCGGCACAGGATAGCATCGGAGGCTTTTTGAAGGAGTATGACCGCTCGAAAGCTGTTGACATGATCGGTGGGTTTGTGATCCCGTCATAGCTCTCCAGCTGAGGAACCTTGAAGTTTGATGGGATAGATTCCTGGAGGATGCTCGCTATGAAAGGTGGTTCAGAATCGAATCCGTCGAATAAGACTGATGGATTGTTATAAATCTGCTAGATCTTTCGATCTATTTTTTGAAGCTTTCGCTCGACTTTCATATCTCGATTGGTATGCGCTTCAGAGCGTGGAGGAGATCGTCGGTCGGAAGTTGAATCATCCCCTGACCAAGGACTCAGAGACCGCCGTCTCTCTGGCTCTTGGATATGATCCCTGCCAATTGCTGGGTTTGATTCGCTGGCTGTGATGCTGTCGGAGGCTGGATCGCTGTCTGAATGACAGCTATTAATTACTGCATCTGTTGGAAAAGCAGGTTGAATTGCTCCACGGTCACCACCGTGGGTTGCTGCACCGATGTAGGAACCTCCACCATCGTCGGAGGCGTGGGAGCAGAGTGATTTATTCATTTTGCACCTGCTGGAAGGTGGAGGTATTGGTTCATCGGGAGAAAGTTCTGTATGGAGCCATCTTTGAGAGTTTCTGACTTGTTTGCTTTTTTCTACAGGACCTGAGATTCGGCCCTTTTTCTATTTATTGCGGCTTGTTTCTGGTTGATGTCAGAAATCGAGAAGCACAGCACTAGAGCAACCTGCAAAAAAGTCTGGATCGGAAGATTATGCTCCATCGAGGATCCTCCGACGCTTAAGTCAAAATGCATAAACAGAAAAGCAGAGTTTTAGATTTTTAAGATGGATTACTTATCTGAATCCTTGGGATTTGAGTATTTATAGAGAAAATGGTTGTGTAATCATTTTGGTAGACAGGCTGGTCAAATCTGATGCGGTTATTAGTTGTGATTCTCAAAATCAGACGGTTATACCTGAAAAATTTATAAGATCAAATGATTATGCTCATATAGCATAGACAGCTATGGCCAGATAGTGTTAACAGCTATGGCCAGTTGGCGCTTGTCTTTCGGATCTGAGTCCGATCAATCTATTTTCGAGGAGAGATCAGAGAGTGTGGCATGCTGACCAAGGTCGGATCAAATTTTTCCATCCAAGGGTTCAGATCAAGAATATATTGACGAGAGATCAGACAGAATAACCTTCGATCAAGGGTCGGAACAGATACTTGCCAACCAGAGATCAGACAAATCGCAACAATTAGACCGCTTGAAAGGCGTTGATATGGATCCGATGGATCACAATGGGCTTGAATCTTCATACATTATCGATCTATTCTAAATTACTCCTAACAGATGTCAATCTGATGAATATCAACTTTAACTCATCAAAAACAGATCCAGATATAGGATAATGCCACCTAAAGGATTATGACTTCATATGCATTCAACCAACCTCGAATTCATACCAAGGCAGCACTCTGGTGCTATGTCGATCTCAAGCCATAAGCCATTTCGACGGCAAAGCCAACTCGTTTGAACCTTCCAACAATTTCTAGAATGTGGATGGAATCCATAATTGACACTTATGACTAATAATCTTGATTTGCAGGTTAATAGATGGATTTTCTATCCTAACGATCTACTAGATCAAGGTCTAACAATCTAGTAGACTAGGGCCTAATGGCTTACCAAATTTAGACATAACAATCTATAACTCCATCTTCATATAAATAGGTAACCAGGAGATCCCAAGATAAATGAATAAGCACACCCATAAAGAATAACTCACACTCTCTCACTCTCCCATCTTTTTCTTTCTTTCTTTCATGTTCTCAAGCTCTAACTAATTGAAACATCGAAAGATTTTCCATCAGAGCATCTTCAGTGTGTGTAGATTTTCATTGTAAAATCCTTCAAGAAGAAGCACTCCTTCAACCAGACTCAAACTCTATATCAGCAGATGACTGACATCCATCCAAAGACTTGTAGCAATATAGGTGAAATTGATCTCTCCAATATTTTTTTGAATATACTTGCAATCTGCTTTGCTATTATACTAGTCCTACCATTAGTGTTCCTCGACTAAAATTTGTCCAAGAGTTATTAAAACCAGAAAAAGGATGTTTAAAAAAAAATCATTGGAGTTAGTTGAAATGCAGATAAATCAAGGACTTTGCCTGCTTGCATTGCACTTAAACATGAAGCTAGATATTGTATGCAGCGAAGAAGTATTTACTAGTTTACATTGTTCCTCGAGCCGAACCATGGGGCGCGAAGGGTGGTCACCACTGGGAAGTAATTTAACCATTTCAATATTTGTTTGTAGAGGGATTCTAAAGTAGTGATTACAATATGGATTAATGATCAGCCGGTCAGTACTCTGACAGGCAACCTACTTTTTCTATGATGTCAATCAGATCAACAACTCTGCGATAGCTTTCTTTACCATCTGCATTTTTGTTCGACGTCTCCAACGCCAATACGATTTATATAATAATTAATCATCATCATATGTCTTCTATAATTGCTAATGCTAATACTTATTATTGTACCTTTTCAATCTTTTTACCCTTCCCATGAAGAGAGAGAGTGCAGACAGACCTTTCCTAGTCTGTCCCTCGTTCCTCCCACCGGCTCCCCCTACAATTCCAACACTACTAAAAGAATAGATTATAGATATTTGATTTATGTATGGTTAAGAAAATCCAAGAGACTTTTGCGCGTACTAATAAGCCAACTTAAGAGCCTATATTTTTATAGATAATATTATAAAAAATTAATTAATTTTTATTAATCAAATTATTTATATTTTTATATTTTTAAAATATATAAATTATTTTTTAAATAATATTTATTTAAAATAAAAAAATCTTACCCATTCAAAATAACTAAATCATTTTCCATCAATCGAAAAATAATATTTCCCATTCATTTCTAATATATCCTTAACTTCATAATAATAATATAATAATATAATAATATTTATAAT
>KE504633.1:3004462-3039886 GCA_000441515.1 Elaeis oleifera | reverse complement strand
ATGCAAAATTTAGATTAAAATTATTTAATCTTATTCTCTGCTGTGGTGTTTAGAAAATTAAGTTTAGAAATACATATGCATGCTTCAAACCCCAAATTCCAACAGTTCTATTGAGGGTTAGGTTAGGTTTACTAAAGGTAGGATTAAAGTTGGGTTAGCATTGGGGCTTGGGTTTGGGTTTGGGTTAGGATTCGGGGAGGGATGCATAGCAATTTGGATCAGAGAAAGGAACCCAAAAAATAAAAAATAGAAATAAACAGTCAAAAGAAAAGGGAGAAATGCGGTTTGGATTGCAATAAAGAGAAAAAAATAGAAACGAAAAATAATAAGTGCAGAATTAGGGTTAGGTAGGGTTGCAGAGAAAGTGGGATTGGAGAAAAGAACAAAATAAAATAAAATAGAGGATTAGCAGTTGGGTTAGCGTTGTGGCTAGGGTTAGGATTAGGGTTAGGGTAGAGATGCAAAGAAGGTTTGATTGGAGAAGAAAACTAAAAACAATAGAAATAAATAGTCGAAAAGAAGAAGGGAGGAATATGGTTTGGATCGGAACAAAGAGGAAAAAAATAGAAAAAAAAGATAATAAGTACAGGATTAGGTTAGAGAAGCATTGCAGAGAAAGTGGAATCGGAGAAGAGAATATAACAAAATAGAAATAGACGGTAGAGAAGATGAAGAGAGGGATGGGGTTTGGATTCGGAGTGAAGAGGAAAAAAATAGAAAAGAAAAATAATAACTAATATAATCTGAAGGTGGTTAGAGATAATAGATCATAGAAATGAGATTTACCTTAGCTTGCTTGGAAATGAGAATGTTGGCATGGGTTGGAAAAAGGTGTAGAGCACTTTCACCGATCACTGTAGGGTCAAGTTTGGGGATACCATTCTTCGCTGCATCATATCCGAAGGGAAAGCAAAAGAACCCAAAGCCGGTGCACACCACTCTCTCCTTCATCTTCTGTGATCATGAAAAGATCACTGGTGGGGAAAATCTGGCGAAGAAAGATTGATGGTGGTCGGGGAAACTTAGAGGAGTGGAAGAGGGTTTGGAAGTGGCAGCGGTGGCTGTGGGTAGGTTTAAGAGGGTTAGGTTAAAAGGAAGTTATATTAGGCACATAATAGTTTTATGGGTTCCTGGGGCATAGAAAAAAAATAAATATATGAGGACATCCTCATAAAAATTCTATAGAAAATTTATTTTTAAATCAATAGAGTGCATAGAAATTTTATGGGGGCGGTAGCATAAAATTTTTTTAGATGTCTCTATACAGATGGTCCTATAATTTTCTATAAGTAAACTAATAGATTTTTGATTTTTTCTCTTTAAATTTTTTTAATTCAAATTTAGAAAAAAAAAGAGCATATACAGTTTGATTCGTTGCTTCCTTAGCATTGCTCATTTGTTTGTAATTTTTTTTTAAAATTTTGTTGTTTAATTTCTTGCATCAGGCATAAAATTTATTTTTTATTTAAAATTTTTTCTAATGAACATAAATTTATAATAAAATTATGGATCAATTATTTCTTACCCTCTCTTTTATGAAGAATTTTTTATGGAAAAGTATTTCTTAAATTAATTAATCATGAGTATTTGGAATATCAATTAAAATGATATTTTTCAATTGTCTGGCAAATGTTTATGATTCATGAATCTGGATCTGAAAATTTAGAGGGAGCCTTTTCATCAACATATCTATCGTAATTGATGGAAGAATCAGTTTTTGTAACCCTCAAAAAACAAACCGAGCATAATTTATTTCATAGAAGTAGCCTTTTGAAAAAATCTTCTAGTACAATTTGGTAACATTTTTTTGTTAAATATTTTATAGTATACATTTCTCTTATATTTACAAAATTTATTACTATTCACTATGCAGGAGATCGTTCGTCATGCCACCTTCAAAAAAAGCAAAATTAAGATGATATATTTTTTTCTAAAACTTCCATATTATTTTAGATTTTCTTCGACTTATACAATAATAAATCATTTAAAATAAATTTATAAGTTGGTGGTTAATTTTTTATCTTTTGTTCAATTTCAGTAAAAAATTTTGGCAGATGAAGGTTAATAAAACGTTATTTGTATGAAGAAAATCTGCTGCATAGCGCGAGTCACACACTAGTATAGCAATAAGACTTGTCTACTAGCTCAATTTGTGTGTATGAGAGAGAGGAGAGGGAAGGGGGGGGGGGGGGGGGCGGGGGGCATATATTAATCCACGATCATCAAAGCTTCTTCCTCTGCGATCAAATCTATTGCCGAAAGAACCAACTCGTCCAAAGTGCCAAACTAGCTGATCTATTGAAGTGCTTAGACGATCAGTTGCTCTGTCCATAGAGGTCGGCTGACGATCTTAATGTGTCTCAAAGGTGGTGATATAGCGGCTGTTATATTTGGATGGTGATAGCTCCAACCAAAATGGTGCTGGAAGGAGGAGACTGTGTTCAGACCTTACCTTTGACGTCAAATCTAACTAAAAACAGTAAAAATGAAGAAATTTTTTTGTTAGAAAGCATCTAACAGAGATCTTTCGCCTAAATCATACAGACACTCGGAAAACAATGGAGGTATCATGAGAGGAGTGGAGTGGCAGCACAAGTACATAAGAAGGCCCAAAAGCCGGAAGTACTTACCTCAAGGGTTCCAAAATGATTTATATAAATAAAGGTCAATGCCCATCATCGAAGGGTTTAAGCATGTGGATCGGCCACTTTTGGTGACCGATCATACGTCTCAAAGGTCACACAAGAGTGTTTCATCCGTGCATCATACGTCACGCATCTCGCTCGTTCATCACGTGGTTGTAGAAATTACTCGCAATCATCATCTAGTATCCTCAACTGGGAGTGAGAATTGGAAATTGAAAGGATTTTTCACATGTCTTTGAGTCAGCCAGTTTTAAGAATTGGAAATTGAAAGGATCCTTCATATGTCACGACTCTGATTGATTGATCCACCATATCAACTGTAGTTGCTTCCGATGCGTATTAAAACCAATCCAAGCTGCATGAATATATCTTCCTTTTGTACCAAGACAGTCCTGTGGATGATGTGGCACCTGGCCCAAAAAATTGGGAAGTCTTTTGGAATCGTCAAATTGCCAATCAAATTCCCTCCCTCCCTCATATTCCAAGGCGTCTTCGGCATTTTTACCAGAATAACCCACTTCACAAGATAAAATAAAATAAAATATCGTGCCGTCAGAAGGCCGCATCTCTCTCTATTGGTCTTCGGCTTCAAACCCTCGCTGTTCCCCAAACCTTTGCCCTTCTCCCCGCCCCACCGCCGCTTCCCACTACCCCTCCTCTCTTCCTCACCCCGCCTTGCCGCCTCTTCTCGTACGCTCTTCCCTCCTTCGTTGCCGATCTGCGATTTCTCTCCGACTGTTCTCCCTCCCCAACTCGTCCGATCTCGGGGGAGATGGTGTTGGCTTCGAGGCTCGACGGTGGACGCAGACAATCTCCTTCCGCGTCCGGAAGACCATACAATCCATCAAGGAGATTGTCGGCAACCACTCCGATGCCGACATCTACGCTGTGCTCAGAGAGACCGGCATGGATCCCAACGAGACCGCGCAGAAATTGCTCAACCAAGGTCAGTTGGTACCGATTAGGGTTTTGGGAGGGTGCATTGGGGCTTGCCTTGATGCTCTTTTCTTCTTTAATGTGGAATGGACATCGGAGGGTAGCGATTAGGGTTTGACTTGGGTCGTCTTTCAAGTTACTTGCTTGGAGTTAGTTTGGTGATGCTTGAAGTGGTAAAGTTGTTATTTCAAGGACTTGGAAGTTGCCTGCACTTTAAATTGGAGCCCTTCTGGAAGAAATCGTTAGAAAGCACGCTCTTTTGGGTTGGGATTCATGGAGAAAATTAATTAATGTTTGTTTACGATGTGTTGTTTCTGTCCCATCTTTGATTTAAAACGGCGATGTGATTATGTGAACGATAATGGCAAGAGATTAGTAGCATTAGTTTAGTTTATCCTTAACTACTTTCTCTCAATGTGGAACTACGTGGACGAATCTTTAGTTGATCTTAACGTAGTTGGATAGTTGTTTTAAAGATTTTGTTTTTAAACATTTATTCGCAACTAAAATAATTAGTTACTAAGATATATCAAAAAGAAATCTGAAAAGGTCTCTGCATGTGAGCGTGCATGTCACGTGCAAGCTTCCACTGATGCATTTATTCGTGTGCACCCCCTTTGTGCATGCATTTGTTCCTGTGTAGATGAAAAGTTGCTCGAGTTTAGTGCACGCAATGCCTGCCTCAACCTGGAGTAATTATTTTAATAAAAAATATGATACGGGACTGAATAGGGATTTGTATGAAGAGCAAGGTCCAGAAGCAGTATTGCATGTAGAGAAGCTTGGTCGTAAATGCCTAAAAGTCAACCTAGGATGTACGTTCTGTATTAAGGATTGGCGAGAATGATACATGTGGCGTGTGATCATGTAAAAGGAGGGCAAAGAGGAGGTGGAAGCTGTCATGTAAGGCCAAATATGTGCCTTATTATGATCTGTTTGAGAAATATTGGAACATAGAGGAGATGAGAGGGACATTGACAGTATACTACTTACCCTAGATGAGCGGAGAGGGAAACTAGTGAGAATGGTGCATAAAATATGAGGACAATGAGACTATTGGAAGCTGCTGAGATTAGGAAAATGTGGAGAGGATGTTTGTCAGAAGTATTTGAACTGGGATTATTATTGAGATAGGGTTTTGACACATTTTTTCTGAGGCGTATGTACTAGTGGCTCTGAATTCTGGAAGGAGGGGTGGTTTGGTATAAAGCTGCAATGGAGCTAGTCCTAAGGGCCATCTGAGATACAAATGATACATTGCTTCTATTTGTTTTCAATCTTGTGGAAGGGCTATACTTTGCTCATGGGACTTTTGCTGGGCAATAAAAGGAATGTCAAAAATTGTCGTGTTTGATGCCCTGGAAAAACCAAGAAGGCATCATGTCCTTTTCGTGTGGATGTGAAGTGGCTCGTTGTTTAAGTTTGAGGTTGAGCTTATCCTTAAATTCTTGAAGATTAATTGGGGTCGAGTTCTTGGTATGCAGATGCAGATATAGAGGGAGCCCTATATTTGAGTGTAAGATACTGAAATACTTTTCTTTGTTTGCTTGCTCCCTTTTGCAATACTATGACATTTCCTCCTTTGACTTTTTTAAAATGTTCTGCCATGAATTAAATGTCTTTTAGTTATTAAAAAAAAAAAAAATACCTTACAACTCTCTTTGCAGTATGGTGATGCTTACATTCTTCACATTTTAATATTCTAATATTCTTATTATCTCATAATTTATCTGTTTAGAACTCTGTTCACATGTAGAAGGAGCATTATTTATAGTTTCTTCTTGACTATTGAGTTGGTTTCATGGACAAATACCGGTAGATGTAATAACTTATTTCTGGCCAATAGTTTTAGGTATTGATGAAATTTCCTGCACAAATGCCTTTTTGTGAGTTCACACTTATATTTGAATGTATGTGCTTTGCACGCAACAACCTTTATACAATTTTATGCATGTTTTAATTTTATGTTGCAGATCCATTTCATGAGGTCAAAAGGAAAGGGACAGAAAGAAAGAGGTATGTTGTTGTTATTGTTGTTGTTCTTATTATTATTTGATGTTGGTTATCAAAGCTGTGAAACTGGAGTTGGAACTATTGAAATTTTGAAATGGGAACTCATTATGCCTGATTAATGCAGAGGCCAAAACTGGGTTGTGAACCTTGAGCAAGCGGTGAAAGGTAGCTCACGGAATTAAAGAGGGTGAATTGTTGCAAATAGAAATGAAGCTAGTTTAGTGACTGGGATATTTAGTTTGAAGAAAGTAATAATTCATTTTATTCATGCACTTGTTTCTCTGTTTTAACTGGAACAACAAAATTGCAAATTTGAGACAAGTGAGTTAATGGATGCTGGGAATTTCAGTGGTGAAAGAAAAAAATATAGGACAGATAAATGGGTAAGCATGTGAAAAAGGATAATCATGGAAACAAGAGTGCTTAGTGGTGATGTAGGACATGTAGGGGGTGACTGTATATGATACTGAAAGATATGCACTGTAAAAGTGAGATAAATATGTAACACCTTATCCAGTGCTCCATAAAGATGAGTTTAAACTAGTTACAAAGAAAACAAATTAAGCTGAGATTGTAGGAATTAAATGAGTTGTTAAGAATTATAAAATCAGCATGTTTATTTATTTATTTATTTTTTGAGGAAAATCGGCATGTTTATGTTAAAACAGATCTTCAATGGTAACTAAAGCTTATTATGTTTGTTTTGCAAGTTCTGTATGTTAAATTGTATTTGACATGTTGTTGATATGTAGCCTCAGAATACAGGTTACAGGGCTTCTGTTGATACAAGAATTCGAACAGTCCATAAGATACAACGGGAAAAATCTCAAGCATCGTGGGGTCAAAATGCTAAAAGAGGGGGTTATCCTCGAAATCCTGTACCTGGTAATACAAAACCTGTTTATGTGAGAATTAGTTGCCAACAAGAGAGTTGATATTACTGCTGTATTATTTACATGTCTATTTGATGCATAAGATATGTCTAGTGCAGGACCCAACCGAGAATTCCGTATTGTGAGGGACAATAGAATGAATCAGAGGGGAATGAGGATGTTAAACCTGAATCACTTCAGAATTCATCTTCTGGCAGTGAGCATGTGATTTCGAATGTTCCAGAGAAGGGGTATAGTTCATTTATTTGTAATCTGTAAAGTAATATTCTTGTAATAAAAACCTTCAATTGGTTCTATTTTCAAGCACTGTTGTTTAAATTAATCCAAGTTAAATTATTCTATTCCCTTTAGTATCTTTCTGTTCTGTCAGAAGAGCACCTCTTCTTGAAATCTTTCTGAAACCACTAGCCTGTTGTTGTTTTGCTGCACAGAAGTGTAGACCTTTGTGTTGCTGTTTTATTTGGGGGTGATGAAGTTAAAATTCTGGCTCCAAAACTAACTCTAGATATATCCTGAATTTACTATGAGTTGAACTCTCATGCCTCAAGATATCCTTCTTGCAAGTTTTAACTCCTTAAAATATTATATGTAGTAAACAGGATTGCCCTAGATGATAAGCCTTGGTGCAATTATATGGTTGCTCCATTGTGACCTAGAGGTCACATGCTTAAAACATGGAAACAACCTCTCCATGCGCAGGGGTAAGGTAGCATGCATCTAACCCTCTCCAGACCTCGTAATGGTGTAAGTCTCATGCATTTGGCCACATGTTTGGTAAACAGAATATGCACTCTGGAAATTCATTTTAGAATGTAGTTCATTCTGGTATATTGATGCTATGAAATTTGAAATTTTATTTATATTGCACTAGGTTTTTTTCTTTTAGCCATTACCTAGTTTTTGTCTTGACAATCCAGGATGGAGGGCGAATTGCGGACATTCACAACTTTTTTTTTTTTTGCACAAAAAGTGACTGCCCCAAGACTCGAATCTGTGCTATTACACTTGTCATCCCAGGTCTTTTACCACTACAGCAAGCAATGATCTCTTGGATTGGGATAAAATGCATAATTTGTACACATATGCAAATTGTCTATTCTTGTTTTGTCAATCTTCTTTCCTCCATGATTGTCTTTTCATCAAATTGAACCACTGAACATCTATTTCTTCATGTCATTCTTTGACATGATTCTTAAATAACCAACCATGTTCAAGCTATACTCTGACAGAAGCACAATTCTTTAAGTAAATTGCTTATATATATCTTTTAGCAATGTTATCATGTTGTTTGATGCTCATATTTACATTTTCCTTTGGGTATGTTTGGTTGCCAGGAAATCCATGGAAATGGAAAAAGTGAAAACTAAAGACTTTATATGAAATGGGAAAATTTCCTAGAAACTAGTTATAAGTTTTCTTAATGTGTTATTTTCTGATGAAACAAACAAACGAAAACTAGATTTCCCATAATAATGAATTTTCCAAGCAGTTTTCTTGCATCCAAACATTCCCTTAGTTAACTTTCTTTGATGGTCAGTGTTGAGTAGGAAAAATGCATGATTGTGGCGTCATGTTATTTTATGTTGATTGTTCTCTTGATTTTGGTAGATACTCATTCCCTATTTTTTTGGCTCATGAGTCTGTTGTCTCTGTTACTATGAAAAATGCTGGTTCATGCTATATTGAAACTTAAATATCTTCAGAAAATTCCTTGATTTTGGTTAATGTTCATATCATTCAAACCTCCCATTTATTTTCCCCGAAATCAAGTGATTGATGAACATTGGAAGACTTTTTGTATGACTATGTATTATGTAGTCATCTTTGCTGCAATTTCTTGCTTGTTTGATTCATTTCTACTGTTTTGTCATTTTAAGGTCATGCTGTGTAGTAGTGTTTGTATTGTGTAATATTATTGCTAGTGTTCATATTGTGTAATATTATTGCTAGTGTTCATATTGTGTAATATTATTGCTAGTGATTATCTCACAGATAATGTCTGTCATGGAACTAACAGCTTCTGGGTTATTATGACATGCCCGGTAGTAGCATATCTGTCTTTTTCCCCACTCTTGTTGCTTAAGCAGGTGGCATACTTATCTACTATCTAGTTAATTTGCAAGATTCAATATCATGAGCCATTGTTTGCTGTACAGTGCAACAACTTTATACTGCTGGCAGTGTTAACATGTATCTTATGCTGGATCGTGGCTGTAGATATGCTAGATTTATTGCATATTTGCTTATCCATTATTTTTCTCTGTAGCTCTACTGGAATTTTAACTGACGAAAAGCAATCAGCTGCAAGAAATTCAGAGGAACAAATGGTAACTCTAGGTTTGAATGGTCAGTGTGATTCTGGGCCAGGTCATGCCAAAGACGTGAAGTCTACTAGAAATCGTAGTACTGCCTCAAATTTGACTACAGTGGGGCAAAGAAGGATCGAAAATGATTCTCAAGTGCTCTCTCCGTCATTGGCATCAACCAACTCTGTCATTGGAATGTCCTCTTCATCCTCTGACCCAGTTCATGTTCCATCTCCTGATTCCAGATCAGCTGGAACTGTTGGGGCAATTCGACGTGAAGTTGGAGTAGTTGGTGTTCGGAGACTGTCATCTGATCGCCCAGTAATAAAATCTTCATTTTCAAATAGTTCAGCTTCAGTTTCATTATTGAAGGATAATGCTTCCTCAACAGCATTTTCTGGAAGCTCTGTTACCACATCAAAGAGCAACCAATTTACGCAGTCCTCTTCATTGGAGCCTATTATGCCTAGCATGTCTATTACCAGATCAATTTCATCCGGCCAGTCTAATGGAAAATTACATCATCTGCCTGCGGGCCATCAGAAGGTAAAGCAGATCTTGTTATCCTGCATTATCTCTAGATAGATGGGGAAATGGAAATATATTATCCATTTAAATGTTGTTAATACATTTGATGCACGTATATATGGTTTTCTCAATCGGCATAGATCTGTATTCATCATAATATCTAAAACTTCTCTAGTCACCTCAGTACAAGTAACATTTTAAGTTCTGGCATATGGAAATTATTTTTAAATTTTTCATTTCTTCATCTGATGCATGTTTTTGTTGTTTACTCTACAAGTGTTGAACTTGTTATGTGTTCATTGCATTTATTCGATCATGTTATTATTATCAAATAAATTAAATTTAATTTCTAGCAGATGCAGCTGCATTTTATGCCTGATATCTATCATTTTGTTAGTTGCTTTGGTTCCTAGGCTTTACCAATACCCGCATGCACATTTGCTCTCTCTCTCTCTCATAGATGCACGCATGCATGCACACACACACACACAAAAGGCTAGGTTTGCTGCATGCTTTTGGAAGGAGAGCTTTCTTCATGTTGATATAGCAATGTAGTTCTGGGCTGTCTGTGCATGCGGGAAGAGTGGACGAAGTGGCCACTGGAGGGTCATGAAGCAATTCCTTTTGCCATTCAATTAGACACAAGGAAGGGCATGCCCTCTTCTTCACTTATGGATGAAATGAACTGGTGTTTGATTTTCTTTGGTGCAGAAAAAGAAGTAGAAGAGAAGAGAAATAGGAGAAGAAAGGGAAAAAATAGAGAGGAAAGGATAAGGGGGCAAAAAGGAAAAGAAATGAAAGGAAAGAAGGATAAAGAGCTGGCTAGCCTTTATCCAGTAGCCACCTTCCTCATTAACCAGTTCTTCGCCAATTGTCTTTTTTTTCTTATTGTTTCTATCTGCTTGTTCATGTTTTCATGGTGGTCCCAGGTATCCACTTGTTTTCTCTTTTGGTTATTTTTTTCTCTGATCCAGAGCTTGAGGAATTACTTCCTAAGCATCTTAACATTTGTGAGTGCAGAAGTTTCTGCAAGTTGAACAGAAATTTGAGACGCACTGGGACCTTGTAGATTCAAATTCCAAAATCTGTTCCTGGGTCATGTTGTGGCACGATGAAGATCACTCTGCATAAGATGAGAATGTCCGATGCATCTTAGACATTTTTAAGGTACATGACATGTGGATTATACTTTAGGAACAATTAATATGGTAGTGGTGTATGGAATTTGGTTTAGTATGGGACCATTGATCCTATGAAAACGTGGAAGGGAAAGCAAATGTATGGTTTGGCTAACATCTTAAAGCATTAAATGCGTCTTTTAGGCAACTATTACTTTAGTCTGGCATGGTCATTAAGTAACATGTGAAAGTTTTAGGTATTGCTCATGATTTGGTCTTTATGGTTTGAGGCATGGTTTTTCTGGATTTGGGATGTGATGTTCGTTATGATCTGTGATCAGTGTAGATATGTTGTCCAAGGTTTTAAATCTCGTGGATGGGAATTTCTTGGTTTTCTTATGGAACAGAACGTGCTGCCATTGTGCCTCGTCTCGATACTTGGGATAGGGGATGTCCCAAGATGTTTGATCGGGATGCTAGTGTGACGGCCTTGTCCTAACGCATAGGATGGTACCCTATCTTGGTGTCCAATGGGACGTCCCATTGGGACTTGAATCCTTGATGTTGTCCTGTCATGAGGGATGGGAGATGGGGTGATTGTTAGTAGAATTAATGCATGTGACTAAGCTATGCCGTTAGATTATAGTGATTACAAAGTGCTACACATAAATATACATCACAAACAGATTCAATTGTTATTGACGGTTAGGGTGGAGCTGGTCTAGTTCATGAGAATTACTCTTCATTTTTTGTAGCACCATTTCTATTGGTTTGGGGAGAGCGTATTCTAGGAAGGGCTAATTCTCACCTTCTACCACCATCTCACTCCATGGTGAACGGAGCTAGTACTGAGCAACTTGGAATGGAACCACCATCCTCTTACCCAAGGGACAAGCCTGCACAACTTAGAGTAGAACCACCATCCTCTTAGCCAAGGGCAAGCTTGCACAACTGGGAATTGAACCACTGTCCTCTTACCCAAGGGGCAAGAGGTAAAATCATCCAAGCAAGCACTCAGTGGTAACTTCTTCTTCTTTTACCTAGGAGGGTCTAAACCCCACCTGCACATGATAATTGAAGCAAGTGCTTCAACAACTTGGAATCAAACTCCCGTCCTCGTATCCAAGGGTAAGAGGTGATATTGCCCAAGCAAGTGCTTGGTGTTAACTTTTCTATTTTGTCTTTTAATAATTTTTGTTGGTGTCCCTAGTTGCAATTTAGAACCCATTTTGCTGATGACATCCCTGTTATGTTTGAAATTGTTTTCTCATTCTTCTAGACTAGGAGGGCTAATCCCCACCTTCTATCCCTACATATCTCACGGTGATCGAAGCAAGTACCGAGAGACTTGGAATTAAACCACCATCCTCTTATCCAAGGGGCAAGAGGTCATACCATCCAAGCAAGTGCTCGATGGTACTGTTTATTTTTTAATAATTTTTTTCATGGTGTCCTTTGTGGCAGTTTAGAAGCCATATTACTGATGGCAACCCTGTATGGTTGAAGGTTGTTTTCTCATCATTACAGCCAATCATGATGCTTCATTTTGATCTAAGCACTATCATTTATATTTAATGCTTATAGTTATAAGCCTTTGATTTATTTAATGCTTAAAGTACTTCTGTTAGTATCTAATGCTCATTAGCAATTTAAGAAGTATAGCCACTAGATAATTTCAAAAAAGTAAAGCAAACAAATATTTTAGTGGAAGTTGCTGATGCATGCAAGAAAATGTATAGTGAATCTTTGGTGCACAGTCATGATGTGTTGCTGTAAGATTTTGTTCTATATAAATTGGACTGAATAAATTTGATATTGTACTTGATTTTGGTCATGATGTTTACTGTTAAACAAGAATATCTGGTCATGCAGTGACACAACCCAGCATGGAGTGGAAGCCAAAACCAAGCCCAAAACTTGGTGCTGTCAGCCATGGTGTTAATGAAACAACTGCTCCTCCATCTTGTGCTAATGTTTCTTCAGGCTCAGACCGGGAAGAATTAGCTGGCTTGTCTGAGAAGCTTTCACAAGTTAACTTTTTGGAGATGAACATGTGATCATACCTGAGCATCTTCGAGTCCCAGAGACTGAATGGACACAGCTGATTTTGGTAGTTTTGGAGCTGGATTTGATTCTACAAAGGGCCTTCCATCTGCTTTACGGGCACAAGGAAATGCAGAAGAGTCGAGTGATGGACCTTCTGTGAGGTTATTTTCCAGTCCTCATTTGTTTCTCCCATGTTATATAATTCAGTGTTCATGTATCTTTCTAACATTTCTATCAATGATTTACAGCCAAATAAATCTATTGATGATTACAATACTTAGATTTTAATTTGATGATCCATTTATGAATCATCATGGAGCTATATGCAGAACTGCTTTATCCGTATCTTGTTCTCTCTGCTAAATCCTCTAAAATAAAATGAGGATTTTGACAGCATATATTAATATCTTGGCTTTGGTTGTTTGTATGTTCCTTAAAACTTAAAGCTGTATGCTTACACTTAGCTTCGATGCTTGTAGTTTGTCTGCATCAGTTCCAGTGGGTTCCAGTGAGGATGCTTCTGCAGCTAAGACAGATCCAGTGGACTCTGAATTAGGAACTTCTCGATCTCATTCTCCAGCAACAGAAGGAGAAGAGAAACCAGTGCCTGGAAAAAAGGATACTTTGAGTCCTCAAAATATTGACAATTATGCTGATATTGGATTGGTTCAAAGCAATAGTCCTTCCTACAGTGCATCTGAACCACAACTACAAAATAATCCAAGCTTGCCAAGTTTCACTGTAAGTTCAACAATTTTGTTTCAAATCAATCAAAAACTCTAGTTTTCATTTGTTCTGGACTTGCAATTTGTCAGAAATTAATTTTGGCCTTCTTCTGCTAATTAGGATGTAGAGGCAGTTACAGTGATTGGGGAATAAGCTTCTTTTAGTTGAGCATGTATTTGCCTTTTATACTTCCATGGACTGTGGCCATATTGCTTCTGTTGAATTCTATAAATGAGTAACCATATTCTCTTTCCACAATTGGTTTGAAGCAGGCATATGACCCCCAAACTAGGTACGATCTGCCATTTTTCAGAACAGCAATTGACGATGCTGTACAGGGGCAGGATATAGCATCAGCTACTGAGGTAACCGAACTCACTGCCCAACCTCTTTTCATGATCCCTTTGTTGTTGCTGTGGACCAAGTTATTTCCTTGTTCAGCCCACTTTTTTTATCGATTATTATTATTATTCAAGAGAGATGTTTTCTGTTCCTAAAATTTGTGTACTATTATCTTGGCTATCCGCTATCCTTGCATAATTACATCCTCACAGAAATTTTTTTGTGTCCTCTATTTAAACATAGAAAAGTGCCTTTAATGCATGGTAACCTTGTTTTAGCCTAAGTTGGTGCTGCCAGAATCCCTTATTCTATAGCTGCCACATGTAATCGAATAATTGTGCTATTTTGTTCTTTTAGTTTCTCCATGCATCATATCTAATGGTGTCTTTGGTTTGGAGTGAGAAACTAGCATTGCACTTAAGATGCTGGTGACGGATGTAGTATCATACCAGATTCTTTTGATTCATACAATTTTTATTCTGGCTACTGACAGCTCTGTAGGAGTATTATGATCTGACTGTTTTGTGCATTTTCTGAAGCAGGTCCACAGCTCGCACCCAACAAACAGCACCCAGATGTCCACTGTGACCACCGTGCAACAACAGCAGCCGATCCAACAACAGCAACAGCAGGTTGCGCAACTGTATCCCCAGGTCCACATATCACACTTCCCTAATTTTATGCCATACCGCCAAGTCTTCTCTCCAGTGTATGTGCCACCAATGGCGATGCCAAACTATTCTAGCAATGCTGCATACCCTCACCCTCCAAATGGCAGCAACTATCTGGTGATGCCTGGTGGGAACTCTCACATAACTGCCAGTGGCATGAAGTATGCAACATCACAGTACAAGCCAGTTCCTGCTGGAAGTCCTAATGCATATGGAAATTATTCCAATCCATCTGGCTTCACCATGAGTGCCCCTGGCACTGCTGGGAGCACCAGTGGTCTTGATGAAGCATCCAGGATTAAATACAAAGACAACAGTTCATACGTCCAAACCACAGGTATGACCTTGGTATCATTTGTTCTGGAATCTGTATTGTTTGCAATTTTAAAAGTGATATATATGCATCATGATTAGTGCCTATAATATGGTATCTTTATCGAGTGATGGGATACAGGTAGTAAAGGTGCTGGCATCAATGTAAATGCCAAATAAAGGTCTTTAGGCATTTCATCTCTAAGTCTAGCATCTCTAATACGGGCCTATCACTTGTCCTAGTTAAAACAAGCATGAAAAGCACAGGAGAAAGCAAAAATAGCATCAACAATTAACATCATTATTTAATATTTGACATTAATCAAGCTACATTGTGAATTGGAATCTATCATTTATAAACTCTGAATCTGCTGTGAGCTGTTGTTGTGTTCTGGATATGGATTGTTGGAATAATTTTAAATTTATACGACTGAAAATTTTGATGTAAGTTGCATTGATGCTTTGGCAATTTGGAGAATGCCGACTTTTCTTGGATATTGACAGGCTGAGACTTCCGATATTTGGATCCAGACCCCTAGGGACCTTCCAAATTTGCAATCAGCCCCATTCTATAATTTATCAGGACAAGCAGCAGCACCCCATGCAGCATACTTGCCAACCCATGCCGGTCACGCCTCATTCAATGCAGCAGCACAGACTTCTCATGTGCAGTACCCAGGCATGTATCATTCACCGCAGCCGGCCTCTATGGCCTCCATTGCAAGCCCTCATCCCCTGGTACACCAGCAGATGCAACCAGGCCTGGGTGGGAATGTAGGGGTCGGCGTGGCGGCACCCGGAGCTCAGGTGGGAACTTATCAGCAACCCCAGCTCAGTCACCTTGGTTGGACGGCCAACTTTTGAAAGAACTCTGTCCAATCTCCACCTTGTGATCATTTGGATTTAGCCTTTATATGTAGGCAGATAATTAAGCTCAAGTTGTAATGCAAGTTACTGTTCTTCTGGTTAATCTATGGCAAGTTATAGCGTCACCGTTTCTTTTAGTCTCTCTTGATCCTTTTCTTTAATCGTAGATGCTGAACTTTGTCATTATATGTGCCGGTGACTGTTGCTTCCACCTTGAATATATGAAGTATATTCGTGTCTAGAAAAATTTCTGGGGCAAATAAACTTCTGATTGCGTCTATCGGACGTCTTCAGCACGCAGTGATAACTCGGGATGGTTTTCTTCTGGGTTACGGTTGGGGATAATCTCCTCTCTCACAACCAAGGATTTTTGGCTGTGGGACTCGCTAGCATAATATGAAAGTACCGCAGTGAAAGGGCCTTTCATGTGCGCAAGGATGATACCCGCACAATACAGGAGGAGATAATAAAATTTAATTTATGTAAGAGAATAATAAATAAATTTAAAAAAAAGAATAAAAATTATGAGCGGAAGGTTGTTAAAAGTTAATGATTATTTGGTTCCGATGTCTTATTAATAAAATATCAGTATTTATGGAAAATATAGATTATTTAAGAATAACTGAATATTTATAGTAAGATAAATAAATATTTTTTATGTCGGTACATCTAATTCTTCGATGCACGAACCAGCACGTCAAATGATGATTTCCTTTGGCCTCCTAATTAGTTTTGTGGCACCCACTTTCACAGGTAAGAATTTTTTTTTTCTTTGGCCTTCATGCTCTTCAATCGCAGTGGTATGTTAAATTTAGGAAGAATTATGGAGTCTCTAAAGTGTTTTCTACACTAACGTTAAATGGCTTATGAAAATATTATTTCAAATTTTTCCCTTTGCATGCATGGAGAAAATTTAGGTTCTTGAAAGAAAATTTTTTTTAATTAATTTTAATATAACTCTCTAAAATAATTAATGATTTTTTAGAATAATTTATTTATTTTTTATATGCATGGACTTTAAAAGATCAATAATATTTTTTTAAAATAATTAAAATTAATAGATTTTTTTAGAAAAATTCAAAACTCAAAATTTGTTTCATATTTTTTCCTCTGCGCATATAAAGGAAAATATTTCTGGAAGAAAATTCTTTCCTTCTTCTTGTACGGAGGAAATTTTTTGAAAGAAAATTTAATAATTAATAGTTTTTAAATAATTTAAATTAATTTTTTTCTTTATGTACGTGGATTCTAAATGGCTAATATTTTTTCAAAAATAATTAAGAAGCGGAGGGTAACATTCTTGAAAGGATGTTTTCTTATTAACTTTGGCCTAGCTTCATAAGATAATCAATGGTTTTCTAAAAAACTCTAAATTCGATCTTTTAAAATAATCAAAAAAATTTACACTCAAATTTAAAATTTATTTTAAATTTTATTTTTCTCTATAAGTGTTGGGCTAAATGTGGTCCAACCGATGACGTGTTCGACCTTTGAAGACGTGGTAGACACCTGGCATTATGATGTGAACAAACTAGGATGTGTGTTCTATGCAGCAATGATGTCATCAGCAATGACCGACTACATAAGGTTGGGACTTGGATGAAGTCTACATCATCAGTTTTCGATCGATCTCACCTCATCGTCGTCCTACTTCTCTACTAGCTATGCTACGATTCCTACAAACTATACTGTAGTTCAAGAACTAAGGAAAGCTAATGATGTGCAGACAATGATAAGTTGGCATTCGGTTACAATAGCGCCTGCCATCTGTGCGTGGACAGCTGGTCTCATAACCAATTGCTGACAACCATAATCAATTGCTGACACCTACCAACAATCCATTACTCTAGTCAAAAAGGCTGCTAATCGTCTAACAAACTTTTCTATAAAAAAAAAAGAAGAAAGAAGAAAGCACTCTTTATACACTGTCAATACTCCTACTATCTTTCTTCACTGTTCTCCCTCTTTAATGCTCTTTGACTTAAGTGTCAGAGGGTTCTCCATCAGAGAACCCACCATCTCCTTCTCCAATGTGAGCTCACTTTCTTTGCAAGTGAATGGGGTTCAGATTGGCGCCTGCCCCACTCTAGCTAGGCGGTCGATCCTAGCTTCTTGGCACGTCAAACCTCGTTGAAGAGTAGTAGCAACAGTCATTTTCTGAAGAAAGATGGTTAGAATCTGATTGCAAAACCACCTCACCATGTTGCGCTAGCAATACTCTCTGCACAGCACACCTAATGCACAAACTTTGGGAACAACCTCCCTGACAATTCATTGCCATTCATCCGAATTCGATCAATGCGCTTGCGGATTAGGTTCAAGTGCCTGTGGCTGCTATACAGCAACTACAGTAGGGTGGCACAATGAGGACACAATCTCCTCCGATGGCTCCATTTTAGTGCAGCTGATGGACCTGCATAGAAGGATCCGAACAAGGACACTGGCACTCAAATGTGGCTCAAGACTCGCACTGACAATCACAATCGGTCGAACTGGCTCTTCGCCGCTCACCTCAACAACTTTGGAGTCCAAGAAGAGACGATTGAAGAAATCGATTATCAGAGCCCTCCAAGGAGGACTCCACCTCAAGTCTCTCTTCACACCGACATTATTCCTGATGTGAAGATGACCTCGAGAGGAAGGTTCAGGAGCTAGAGTGTAGGATTGCTGAGTTTCGGTCAGAAGGCCGTCAATAGAATGATGACCTCAACTTTAACACCCATCCACCATTCTCTCAGAAGATTTTAGGCGAACCGATCCGACATCAGTTCAAGATACCATAGGTCGTGCCTTACGACAGCTCGACTGATCTACTTGACTATTTAGAGGGATACAAAGCTTTTATGATGCTGTAGGATCTATCTAACGTCCTCCTCTATCTTGCCTTCCCAGTAATTCTTAGAAAAATATGAGATTCTGGTTCTTCAAACTCCTACGAGGATCAATCCATTCCTTCAAGTAGCTAAGAATACAATTTATCATGCATTTCAGCAGCCAAAGGCCACAGCCAAAGAGCAACGACAGCCTTTTCTCCATTGAACAAAGAGAAGGGAAGTAGCTAAAAGACTATGTGGCACGTTTCAATGCTGCCATACTTGAAGTCCATGACTTCAATGAGTCTGTTGCTATGTCGATGATGAAATGGGGACTCAGAGATGAACATCTTATCTTCTCTCTCAACAAAAACTTTTCAAAAAGACTATGCCAATCTCCTCGTCTGAGCTCAAAAAAATGCACAAACTAAAGAAAGCGAGGTCCTTCATTGGTGGGAAGAAAGGAAGAAGAATGGTAGCAAAAAGAGAGTCCATAAAGAAAATAGTGGCGCTCGGAAAGAAGGTGAAAACAACCATCCTCAAAAGCATTAGAGGACGAAGAGTCCTCTAAGATGCTTCCATGATTACACTCCTTTCTCTACCCCATGCGCTCAAATCCTGATGGAGATTGAAGACAACAACAATGTACCTCGGTTGGAAAAAATAAGAAACCACCAGACCAAAGAGACAAGGTAGAGTACTGCCATTTTTACCGAGATCATGGCCACAACACCAAAGAGTATCACCAACTGAAAGATGAGATTGAAGATCTGATCCATCGGGGGTACCTTGAGAAGTATGTCCAGAACAAGAAAAAGGTACGACAAAAGAACCATGTTGGGCGAATATCGATGTGGACAACAACAGTGACAATCTCTCGACGGTTGGCATAATCAACATAATCTTAGGATTTGCTGGCGGCATGGGGGCACTACAGGAAGAAGCTGAAGGATCCATCAAAAAAAGCTGCGAATCAAGGAAGCAAACTTCTCTTCTTTCAATGATGTTATTTCTTTTCTGACAAAGATGTAGGTGGAGTCCAAACTCCTCATAATGACACTGTTGTCGTTTCAATGACAATAATGAATTATGATATAATTTTTTTTTGTAGATAATGAAAGTCCTATCAATGTCTTATTTATAATGCTTTCCAAAGAATGAAGTTATCCAAAGAATGACTCAAGTGAAGCCATGCACCACTGGTTGAATTCTTAGATAATTCAATAGCCACTGAAGGCGAAATAGAATTATTAGTGACCATAGAAAAATTACCTCAGCAAACAACTGTGCTGCTCAATTTTCTTATCGTCTGAACATCCTCAACATATAATGTGATCCTAAGACGATTTAGATTAAATGCTTTGAGAGCCATTGTCTTAACGTACCACCAACTCATTCATTTTTTGATCAAAAATAGAATTAGAGAAATGAGGGTGATCAAGTACTTGCAAGAAATATTTATGGCACGGTCCAAGAAAATAAGTCCAAAAAAACTCTGTCAATTGAAGAGTTAAATTAGAGATAGGACAAAGACAAAAATCGAGATAAACTAGCAGAAGAGCTCATTAAAGTTCCACTACGAGATAATTTTGACCGAACCATCAAGATCGGAGGTCTTCTACCAAAACATCCCAAGGAACAATTCTTCAGGCAAATGTCGATGTGTTCGTTTGGTCGGTGTCTGATATGTCAGGTATTTCTCTTGAAGTTATTACATATAAGCTGAAAGTTGACTCTCATCATCATTTTATTCAGTAAAAAAAAAAATTTATATCAAAGTGGCAAAAAGAGATTGAAGATGAAATCGACAAGCTCCTCAAGATGGGATTCATCCAGAAAGCACATTATCTGGAGTGGATCATCAATGTAATCATGATAAAGAAGCCTAATGACAAATGGAGGATTTATATTGACTACATTGATCTGAATAAGGCTTGTCCTAAGGATAGCTTCTCCTTGCCAAGAATCGACCAGTTGATCGATGCCACTTCGGACCACAAGCTTCTAAGCTTTATGGACACATTCTCTAGTTACAACCAAATTCGGATGGCACTAGAAGATGAAAAGAAGATAGCCTTTGTAATTGAAAGAGGATTGTACTGCTATAAAATGATGCCATTCGGATCGAAAATACGGGCGCAACTTATTAGGGCCTTGTTAATTAAGTTTCAAAAACAGATCGATCACAATATGAAGATGTACGTGGATGACATACTTGTCAAAAGTGTGAAAGTAGATCAGCACATTGTCGATCTCAATGAAGTACTTAACGAACTCAAGCACTGCCAAATGAAGCTAAATCTGAACAAGTATGCATTCGGAGTGAACTCTGAGAAATTTTTGGGCTTCATGGTAACTCAACGGAGAATTGAAGCAAACCTGAAAAAGATCTAAGCACTTGTGGAGATGAAGCATCCGACCAATAAAGAAAATCTAATGCTTGACTGGAAGGTGGCAGCACTAAACTGATTTATTTTAGATTAGCTGAAAAGTGTCTCTTATTCTTCAAAACAATAAAGTAAGCAAAGAACTTTGAGTGGTCGGAAGAGTGCCAATCTACTTTTAAAGGACTTAAGAAGTATCTCGGATCGACACCCTTCTGTCAAAACCTATTGAAGGTAAGAAGCTGTATATGTATTTATCAGTCATCTCACAGGCAATAAGTTCAATTCTCATTCGAGAAGAAGTCAGTGTACAAAAGCTAATCTATTACACCAGTAAAGTCTTAAGAGATGCAGAAACTAGATACACAAGAATCAAGAAGATAATCTACTCACTTATCATCGTCAGCAAACATCTTCGATCATACTTTCAGGCTTATACAATTATTATACTTACCGACCAACTACTAAAGTTATACTTTGGAGATCAAATACATCGGGTTGTCTAACAAAGTGGGCAATTGAGCTTGAAAAGTTTGACATTGAGTATCAATCTCGTATAGCAAAAAAGGCATAAGTACTGACAGACTTCATCATCAAGTACACATCCCTAAAGAACAATCAAGCTTAAACGCTTCTGTATCAGAGATCGGTGCAAGAGACAACTGATGGATTCTATATGTGGATGAGTTTCAAATTTTCAAGGAGATGGTGTAGGTCTAATTATCACCAACCCAGATAGAGTTATCGTCGAGCATGCATTAAGGTTCAATTTTAGCACAACAAATAATATAGCTGAGTATGAAGCCCTCATCATCGGATTGAAATCACTGAAGAGCTCGTTGTGAAGGAAGTCATGGTATTCTCCGATTCTCAGCTCATCATGAGCCAAGTGCGAGGTGAGTATGAAGCCAAAGATCCTACGATGTCTAAATATCTTCAAAAGATAAAAGATTTTGCCACAAGCTTCCAAGAGTAGATATTCAAAGAATACCGAGATTGAAGAATACCTAAGCTGATACACTTTCCCATCTAGCCATTTCGAATTTTGCCGATCTTGGACAGAAGATCTATATTAAGTATCTAAACGTCCCGAGCATGGAACGAACTATGAGCATCAATCAGATTGACAACGACCTGAGTTGGATGGACCCATTGATTGAGTACTTAAGCAATAACACCATTCCAGCTGATTGAAAAGAGGTCAGAGGAATTAAACGGCAAGCATTGTGGTACGTCCTTTTAATGGCCAACTCTATAAGAAGTCATTTTTGATACTATTGCTTAGATGTCTAAGATCATCTGAGGTTGATTATATACTTCGAAAAGTCTATGAAGGTATTTGGGGCCACCACATTGGTAGCAGGTCACTAGCATATAAAGTTCTCCATTAAGAACATTACCGACCTTCAATGTAAAAAGATACAGAAGATTTTATCAAAAATATGGCCGATGTCAAAGATTTGCAAATATTCAGTGAAAGGCGGCATCCCAACTCATTCCTATCTCATCTCCTTGATTTTTTATGATGTAGGGCATAGATATCCTCGATCCTTTCCCAATGACATCAGATCAAAGAAGATTTCTTATTGTGATCATTGATTACTTCACAAATAAGTTGAGGCTAAACCTTTGGCACAAATCACTGAATAGAAAGTCAGAGACTTCGTTTGAAAGTCAATAATATACCGATTTAGTCTTTTGAAAATGATCATAATCTATAATGGCCGTCAAGTCGATAATATGAAGTTCAAAAAATTTTACTCTGAACTTCATATTGAACATCAGTTCACTTCGGTCAGATATCTCCAAACAAATGGAGAAGCCAAGGTCACAAATCGAACTATTCTGCAACATCTTAAAAATAGACTAAATCAAGCTAAAGGACTCTGGGCTGACGAACTCTACAGCATATTATGGATGTACTGAATGACACCCCGAACATCAACTAGTGAAACGCCCTTCAAGCTACCCTTCGACGTAGAAATTGTCATCCCATTGGAGATCGATTTACCATTGCATAAGGTGAAAAACTACGGTGAGCAAGAAAATTCTGATCGTCTCTACATCGAGCTCAACTTTTTCAAAAAAGTTTGGGATCAGGCTCGAATCAAAATGACTTCTTATCAACAAAGAGTGGCTCGCTACTATAACTCTAGAGCAAAGTCGAAGTCCTTTAGATATGGCGACCTCATCTTTAATTGATATAAAATTTTTAAATCTACTAAACAAGGCAAGCTAACACTGAATTTGGAGGGATTTTATCGAGTTACTGATATGATTCGATCAGGATCTTATCGAATTGAAGAACTAGATGGTACATCTATATTTCAGATTTGAAATTTTAAAATTTAAGAATGTACTATTAGTAAGTCTTATCATTAAGTGAATTAGCAATACATTCCTTGTTTCGAATTATCTATATTGCTATAATTAATAATTAGCTTTGACTCTCTTCGATGTTATTTCGGCCTACATTTTACATTGTACATGGCAAATTCATTTTGAGTCTTTAAGATTTGAAATTGGATTCAAAGGTGACAAATAGAGAATTCTTGAAAGGAATATTCATTTCATTTCATGAAATTTTCTTTACAAGCTGTATTTGTTACATCTCAAAAAAAAGAGAGAAATAAAAGAGATACAAAATTTGTGCAAGAGATTTTATTGTCTCCCATGTCCTTTGGATCTCTTCGATGATCTTCCTCGACTTCTAGGTGCTTTGGGATGTTTAGGTGGGAACTCTGGATCCTCAGGGGCGTTAGTCCTCAATCCCTCGATATAGTCCTGACTCTCTGAAGATCCGTTGGTTGTGATGGTCACATCTAAAGAAGTTCTATGAGTTGGACGAATGTGTCAGCAGAAGCACTTCAGATTTCATGGCATAATTGTTCGATGTCGATATCCGTCAGTGTCAGAAATACTGTGTTGATGTTCGAAAAGAACTCCACCTTCGCGATGCATCGGTTGAAGCCCATTTTATATGTCCAGAAGAACATACCCATATTCTTGATGATTGCTCGTATCTTGATCGCTATGATAGTTGACTTTGGGACCTTTTCCTCATTGTCGAGATACATTATTTTATGCAAAATGTACAAGCCTTCCAAGTAGACTGCAAGTATGGAAAAATCAAAAAAATGATAAAAGAAGAAAAAGAACATCGGGAGAAAAGTGCTTCATTTCATTTCAAGATCTTTATGTTACAATGTTCTTACAAAAAATGAAAACAAAACAAAAGACAAATTTACTCAAAGTTAATAAAGAGATGAAGCTTCGACGGTAACCTTCGAGCTCGGCTGGTCTTCAAGTAGTTTCGACTCGAGGTCTTCGACTGGAGCAGAGGGGACATCGGCATTGACTTCAAAATATACATCTTCTTATGCCTGATTGGGAGCCAAAGACTCAATGACAGCAGTGATCGTCACCTCAACCTAAGCTGTAGCTTGCAAAGGCATAGCTTCTGTTGTAGAACCAACTTTTGAAGGAGTAGCTGCTATGGGAGAAGCAGCCCCGTCCTCTTTGTCTTCATTGTCCACAGGCTCACCTAATCGTAAGACGATGTGGCTGGCATTGACCTCAGAAAAAAATTGCTTTACTTTATCAGAGTACTCTCTGAAGCTAATGTGGTATGAAGAGATGGCACCTTTAGCGACTTCGAATCTCAAGTTAGCAGATGCTTTATAGTCCTCCACCGTCTAGACCTTCACATGCCTGATTTTATCCTCGATGGTGAGGAGGGCCACTTCAATCTTCTTCTTATAATGGAGGTGATTGGCCAAGTCCCTCTTCTTCTCTTCCTTCTCCCTCTTAACATCCCGCTTCAAGCTTTCAATGCTTTTTTCGGGCATCTTTGATGTTGACCTCAAGCCGAGACTTCTCCTCTTTAGCCTCATCAGTCTTCTTGGAGACAGCCTTTGACTCATCTTTAGCTGCCTTCCATCCCTCCTTGGTCTTTTTTAACTTCTCTTCAAGAGTAGCCTTAGCCTGATCATATCTGGCTAAAGCTTTCCATACGAAGATAAGTAAATTTATTATCTACGTGTAGAATACAGATTATAAGAGGAGGAAGAACAAAAATAATAATATATAAAAGAAGAAAGGAAAAGAAGAGTGCACCGCAATGACGCTAATAGAACTAGCATCTAGTGCGCTCTCCATTATAAGACTCTTCTATGGTTCCTGATCCGTAGGAAGAACAAGAAGATTTATCAGCTCCTTAGCAAGCTGATAGTCCATTAGCGCTGATGCGTCCTCTCTCACTATCTTCATCAGTATTATTATCCTCTACTATGTGACGTGTTCGAAAAAGATCGACCATCCTCTGAAGAGGACTCTGGTGCCATGCCAATCGAAATGACAATCTCTGCTTCAGGTGTAGAGGCATCAGAGGCTTCAAACTTCGATTTCTCCACCACCTTTGCATCAGAAGACTTCGGTTGGGACCGAGGTGGATCAGAAGTAGCAACCTTCTTCTTCTTTAAGGGCTCAGCTTCCGGAGGTGGAGCCGATCTCTTCTTCTGATGTCATCAAAAGACAACATCTCTACAATGATGAAAACAAAAAAAAAATTCGAAGCCTACAGCAAAAGAAGACAAAACAATAAAGAGCACAAAAAATAGTGACTTATGTTGGGAAGTGATGTGCTTGATGCCTGCGTCGAACAGACCCTACTCGATTAAAAGATTTTTAAACTAGGAGATATGGTTCCCGGCCAGTTTTTTGTAATCTTCTAAGTCTGCTTTGGAGGGATTCTTCCTAGAGTTCGGCTCTAACTAGGATTTATTCTAAGTGGTCCTAAAACCCTAAGGTTGGTCCAAAGAATAAAGAAGTATCTATTCTTCCAACTATAGACTGAAGATGAAAGATCAGCTATGATCTCACACTTCGATTAGGGGAAGAAGTATTACCACTCTTTATCATATGGGTATTTCTTCAAAGAAAAAGAGATCTAAAGAGTGAACATCGTAGAAAATTTTGATGATGTCGTAGATCAAAATGAAAGCTATCAATCTGAGTGGAAAGGATTCTATAGTAATCAAATATGTTGCAAATGAAAGGATATAAGGAAAATTGAAGATCAGAGAGAAATACCTCTTCCTAGAAAGCGACACAACCCTCTAGAGGAATTGAAACCCTCTAATCCCTACCAGATACTACCAATCTAAAAGAAAATGAAATGAAGTACTAAATCTGAAATTTTTTCAAATCAAATTCCATGAGATGAGACTCTTTATGGTCGGGTCCTAGCGATGCACATCCTCCATTGCGAGGAGCCTCATTAGAGGCTTTTTGAAGAGCTACCATAGAGGGACTAGAAGACTTAGGGCTCCTATCCATCTTAAGTCTATGATGAACCATAAAGTTTAGGAAAGAATAAGAAAAACCCATGAAAACTATAGGAAAAGCTGAAGAACCTAAGCTTAAAGAATAAAGAGGAGAAAGATGAATTAGCTAAAGGGCTTCTTATTAGAAACTTGATCAAACAATGCTCAAGCACTATCCGGAAAGAAGACTTCGACAACAAAAACCTCAACAATAAGAGCTGCAGCAATGACGGAAAGATAGAGACTAGGCTCAAATAACCAAATAAATATGAGAACATTAACGATCGAGATCTTCTCACTCTTGTCATCCAACGCCTAGGGCATTGTCACACAGCGTCACTCAGAAGACTGAGGTGGCATTCTGAACCATCTATTTTGAAATCATTACGATATCTCAAATCTCGCTCTGACATTACCATAGAAGGATGTGTTAGTATTTTTTTTCAAATTTAGACGGTGTGCCCCCTTGTATGCCACAATCGATAATTAATACGGAATGACGTTATGATGGTTCAGCAACAAAGTTCGTGTCGCCACAAAAGTTGAATGGTGGTCGGATCCAGGAGCACCCGATGACCATAACTAATAGTTAAAATACCATTTCAACCACGAGCCGATGCAGGTCACTGATGGCCCTATGTCAAAGTAGAACCCTCATCATATATCAATGTAAATCTGAAGTAGTGTTCAACCACTTCGATTGTATCAACGAAGCTCCACAAAGACAGAGGAGCTCACCACGGCATCCAACCTCGTAATCCTAACTATGGTCTACGTTTCAGTATAAAATGCTTTCGAATTAAGAAGTGAGGGACAAGTGTTGGGCTAAATTTGGTCCAATCAATGAGGTATTCAATCTTTAAAAATATGGCAGACACCTGACATTATGACATAGATAACCTAATATATGTGCTCTATGTGGTAATGATATCATCGACAGATGACCGACCACATAAGGTTGGGACTTGGACGAAGTCTACATCATTAGCTTTCGGTTGATCTCATCTCATCACTCTCTCAGTTCTCTACTAGCTATGCTATGGTTCCTACGAACTATGCTACAGTTTGGAAACTATGGAAAGCTATTAGCACACGGATGATGATGAGTTGGCATTCAGTTATAATAGCATCTGCCACCCATATGTGGACAGTTGGCCCCGTAACTAATTGCTGATCACAATCGTAGCCAATTGCTAACAACTTTTGTGTGCCGCTCCCATGCTTGAGGTCGGATGGACGAGATGAGGTATACTGGAGGCGCCGCCTAAACTTTGACTTCGAAGCAGCAAAAAGTCCTATCGGAGTGTTTTTCGATGAGGACCCTCCGATGTTCAGAAGATGGAGAACAATAAGAAGAAGAGAGTAAAAGTTGAGAACTTACTTTGGAGATCTCCATGACCCTCTATTTATAGAGGAAGAGTTGGAGTCGTGCACGCTAGGAAGTCTTGGCAATCCTCGATTATCATGCGTAGATTAGGCTGATAGGAGTTTCTTTCATTTAAGGCACGGCTCGATCGGAGATATTCTTCCTTATTTAGACTTTTCTGAAATGGAGCCAGGATTGATTCTGCCAACAGAGCATGCTACATGCAACAGGAATAGATCAGCTTTAACCGAGCTAAAATACTTAAGTCCCCACCGAGGAGGAGGATGCGACCTTTATCCATAAAGCGAAGGTTGTAGGTTGGGATTGGACGACCTAAAGGGACTTTGGCCAGATCGAGGTGAATATTTATGTGAGTGATGAAGTCCAAATGACAGTCCTCCATGGGTCTTCTACTGAGGTCGAGGAGGAGTGGAGATCCATAATAGATGCTCCATACTCTCGAGCCCAACTTTGAATAAGGTCGGTTGAAGAAAGTATAATTTTGAAGCCAAGGTCGACTTTACCAAGCAGCTACCTGAATTTTTATCCACTGACATGTGTCGAAGATTGGTACTAGTTGGTAACTAATTTCTCATTTGGACCATCGAACCCTTGGATCTGTGTGAGCATCACTGTGGCCAGTCGGATGCTGTCAATTGGCATTTTCAATGGCGAGAGGTGAATTGTCAGTAGATCAGAGTCATCCGAGCTTCTATAAATAGGTGCAACTTTGTCTGACTTTTTTTTTTAACTTCTACTACTTTACTGTTTTGAGAGGAGAGGAGGTGAATCACTTAGGCAATTTCCGACGAACTCCGATGATCACCATCAGTGATATAAATCTCCTCGATCGAAGTCGAGCTCCATGTGCTGACCCCGAACTATGTCTCCAAGTTTGCTCGACCGCTCCTTCCTTTGGGTCTGTCTTCCATCATCTTTGAGGTCTTTAAGATGAGTGTCTTGAGTTCGTCTCCATCCACTTGGACCTCAGGTGATGACTTGAGTGGTGCAGGCCTTGCATCTAACATGAGTCGTTCTTCAGGCGAGCTCGAAGTGAGAGAAATATCCGAATTCAATCCTTTCGGGTAGGTTATGTCCTCTCCTCGGAGGACGTAGAAATTGTACATCTGTAGTACCAGATTTCGATTGAGTTTAGGTTAGAGGTCGCTAGTCTCGGAGAGTGCATAGCTCTTCCACCTTGAGGTCGGATTGGCCTTTACGAAGAGTCTTGTAAGGCCGGGCTTAGGTTGTCTTTAATTTTTAATTGTAGAGATGTTAAATACATATCAATAACCCATACTATATTGCGTCGAACTCATAACGTTTAATCATAGCTTTTTGACTCACCGTCTTCTCCTCGAGGTCGAACCAACCACCCATCTCTTCAGGACATGCTTCATGTTAAAGGAACATTCTAAAGAGGCTGGATGGTGGTACGTCTCTCTTCGAAAGGGATGACAACTCTTCTGAAGTGCTCTTTTCTCGATTCACAACTGAAAAAAGTGATATTTTTTTACCTAGATCGAGCAATCTTGAGATATTAGCACATCAAGGAGTCACCCTCAGTAATCAATATCTTTTTAAAAATTAATAATATTCTAAAGGAGCTCTAAATTCAATCTTTTTCTATGTAGTGCAGGACCTTATACAGAAAATATTTTTTAAAAAAATATTTAAGAAGAGTCTCACTCAAATATGGATTTATTTTGAATTTTATTTAGATCACTTTAATATAGATAGATAACTATTATTTTTTAAAAAAATATAGATATTTGGATGAATAATCTATATATTTTTTAATTTCTGAAATTGAGTGATTGGTAGAGTTTCTCACGATGAATTGCTCGAGCCAATGATCCTTGAGGCCTTCCACTTGATATCTTTTGAAATATTATTGCCATTTTATCTTTTACCACATGTGCTACATAAATGATAATATTTGATTAATATATTCTAAATATTCAAATAGAGAGTGAAAATATTTTAGATTGTGTGATTCTAGTTAAATATTACTTTTGAGTAGTTGCACTTTCTTGCTGAAGTTTTGTTAGGGCTGCTACTAAGGTGAAACCAAACTTTAATAATGTCGATTAAAAATATATCTGTGTCTGTAAAGTGATCAGCCATCTTTTGTTCTCTTTCACATGCTTCCCATAATTCCAAGATTTATATTGTAATCTGAGGCTCCTTGTCAAAAGGAAGCTATGGTTAGAACCCCTACAATATAATGATTTGTCATACAAATCCAGATTCCAACAATATATAAATCTTATTATAACACCCTCTCCTAAATTTGTTGTACTGATATTATATAATTAAAATAAATCAATAATTATTATAGTAGATGTTTTTTATCATTGTAACAAAAATTGTAGTCATAATGACAAATATTGATTTACTTGACCAAATGGCTATTGGTTGTGCAAGTAATATATTTATAGCAAACAAGAAAATATTTTCAATTGGTGCAAATGTTTCGCATAACGATGCAGATGTCAACTAATAAGCATTATTCTTAATACTATTAATATAATAATAGAACAACATGTTGAAATGTATATAAATAAAATTGAAGAAAATAAAGATATTCGAGAAGATAGAGAGAAAAGAACACATAGATTTGCTTACTCTCGTAGGCAAGGATGGAGCAAATATTCCTCCTCCATCAAAAGAATATAGTGCAAGAATAAAATCATTTCTTAGCTAAAACTTTAATCCAAATATATGCGTCCCACATCTTTTTCTAATGAGGCAAAAGAAGATGTATATCAAAATTGCGATTGGTTTTTTTTTTCTTTTGATTATACCGCAGGGGCCACTCTTACACATCCGAAAGGAGCCAGTGGTGCTTAAGGTTGGCTTGTTGGCCTAAGTCTTCCGCGGATACCGCAAACCTCACAAATAGTTCCCTTTTTTTTTTTTCAGTCTCTCGTGCTTTTGAGTCAACAATATCTATTTAATAGTAAGTGGCCCATGGAAGGCTAAACTCAGTATAAACAGTTGACCACCTTTAACGTAGCATTAGTCTTATCTAGACAACTTGGCATACACCTTTTCTATCCCTATCATACTCCAACATCCAATTTCCATACTAATTCCCAAAGATTAAGGATCTTCATTTACCATCACATGCTAGCTTCTTATTCATATCTATATTTACCCTTATACTTAACTTTCATAATGATCCCCTACGCATAACCAGCCTAAGTTTTATATCTTTTTATACTTTATTTCTCAATTCCATATTTATTCTTATTTTATCATCCATCATTCTTTTTCGACCACCCTATTTTATACACCTCACTTTATCCATTTAACCTTCTCTCATCCATGCGTCCTCCTTTTACCCTTGCTAATCTCCCAAGTCTCAACCACCATACTTCATCTCTATGACCATTCCCTGCTACCCTTTCGGCCTCTCAGCCTCTCCAAGACTTTTCTCTTCCCCTTGGGCCCATGGAGGCCCGACCCGGACTGGACCGGCAAAATTTAATTAAAACACGATGTTTGTTCATATTAGTCTAGTGTTAATATATATATATGCAATCCGAGTTGGAATATATTTTGATCACCCACTTACGGTTCAACAAGAAACCCTTCATCTCCTCTTCCTCCTCGACCCCGTTACCGTCCCCCGTCTTTTCCCTCTCCCTATCGCTATCTCTTCTTCCCTTCCCGCTGCCTCGCCGGATCCCTAACGCCGCCGCGGCCGCCGCCTCTCTCTCCCCCCCGCCGCTCACGGAGGACGTCGATCGCCGGATCTGGTATCCCGCCGCCTCTTCGTCGTCATCGTCGTCCTTCTCCTTCTCCTATATCTCCCGCTCTCTCTCTTCCCTGCTGCGCACCGAAGGAGGACGCCCCGCCGGATCTGGTAGGCCCCCCCTTCTCTCTCTTTCTCTCTCTCTCACGCACACACACGCACAGATGCACGTACATATACGCTATCTTTCTTACGTTGGTCCTCTTATGCCGGATTACGGCGGCCATTGCTGCCGCTCGAGATCACCGCTGCCCGCCCTTTCTCGGCTTTGTTTCCGCCGACCATGGAATCATCTGGACCTGTGCCCTAGTTTTGATCGGGCCGGGCCGGGCCCTCTTGCTGCACCCTACAGGCTTTATATATGGACTCTGTTTTACCTCCAATTAAGTGCTCAAGTATTGTGGTGAGGTTCTGCTTCTTCTTCTTCTTCTTCTTCTTCCCTTTTTTGGGTTGAGAGTGAGGTTCTGCTTCGGTTCCAGGGTTTTCAAGCTTATTCGGGCATCTGATGATCTGTGTCAGTAGGAATCCTTGCCAGTAGGAAACTACGAATGCCATCTTTTATGTTTCTTGATTGGTGTTCTTATATTCTTAGAATTTATGCTGTATGTGGAGCTTCCCTCTAGGAGTCTCTGCTTTTTGCTATATATTTCGTTCAAGAAAAGAAATTTTTGTAGAGGCTCTGGTGACTATTAGAAAGCTGGTTCTTCCCCAATCCCTCCATGAGTTACGGTCTTCCGAATTTTTTTTTCTGTAAATACTTTTTTAAACTGGAGGGTGGGTCTCGGTGCAATGATAAGGTTGCTCTTTTGTGACCTCGGTGCCTGGATTCGAAACATAGGAGCAGCCTCTCCGCATGCAGGGGCTGTGTGCGTCTGACCTTCCCAACACCCTGCAGTGGTTTTGAGCCGCGTGTACTGGGCCATCCTTTTACTTGCTCTTTTATCTACCCTGCATCAGAATCAATTCGTTTAGATGTGATTGATAGATTATCTTCTGATTTTATTCCTGCATGGTCAGAATCTCTAGCGGAAAATGAATGTCCAACAAGCTGTGGCACCTAGATCTTCTGCCAATGGCTTCGGCCGTAGGAGAGTTGATAGAGAGACGGGAGCCAGGATGGATAATAGGACGCACCCTGGAAAGCCATCTTCTGCTAATTTCGGCAATTCAGGTAAGATTATTCAAGTCTTGATGGTGGTGCTGCCTCTTCCTAGTTCTAACAGACTTCTCATTACAGGTTTAGCAAATGGAAGCAAAATAGGAGGTGTTGCAGGTCCTTCACATGATCGACTGATATATGTCCTGACATATCTTGTTGGTCAGCGTGTGGAAGTCCTTGTGAAAATGGGTCTATAATATCTGGAATTTTTCATTCAGCAAATGCTGACAAAGATTTCGGTATGCTTTTGTGCTTTTGTATATGCTTGTGTCTTATAGAAGGGTCTTGATTTAGATAGTAGTGTAGATGCTTTCTTTCTTGTTTTGCCTGCAAAGCAAATAGTCTTCTCCTTCTTGATGTCAGTACCTCCCTATGCTGTATTTGCTTTAAGTATTTGATTATTATGTGCAGGAGTTGTTTTGAAAATGGCTCAAGTGATTAAGGATGGTTCCATCAAAGGACAGAAGCCGATTAATGATATTGTTAAAAGGCCTCAAACTATGATCATACCTTCTAGAGAACTTGTCCAAATTTTCGCAAAGGTTTTATTAGCTTCAAGTTTATGCTGTTCTATTATTTCATGTTCTCTAAGAATTTTGATTATAATATATTGATCCCATTCTGAGCTCTTTTTGCACAAATACACTGTGAACCATAACTTCAACATGAGTATTTTATATTTTACTTTTATTAGCAATTTCTTGTATAGTTATGTCATGTGCCTGACTTCTGGTAGTGCTTTTAGTAATCATGCACCTAATGTTAATCAAATATCAGGAGGCATCCTTAAATAGCGATGAACTCATGAATGGGCACCCAAGGGAGAAGCGCAAGGATCTCTTGATAGATTCTGTTATTTCTCATTCTCACCAAGTCGAAGTGGAGAGAGAGCTTGAGCGCTGGACACCTGATGAAGATGATCCAGCATGCCCTGAATTGGAGAATATATTTGACAGAACTTGGAATAGGTGGGGATTACTAACTTATTTAACATTAATGGAAGCATGCTAGAATTACCTTTTTAAGTAGGTCATGTTTAGGAATTTCTAATTTTATTTTCTTTAAAGTTATGATGGCTTTTTTTTAAAAAAAATATTATCCAATTTATACTTTTATTTTCAAAAGAGTATCTCGTTAACCCAGTCATAAATATATTTTAACATTTTGGATTTCCATCAGATTATGTACCCCACATCACTTCATTCTTTGCATGTATTCTCAAGCATGACATTGGTGACTTTCCAGTCTTTAGTTTTCTTAAATAAGGTATGCTTGCAATACATAGTTTCAGAATTGCATTTTCACAAAAAACCAGAGTTTCCCCCCTCAAGTTAAGAACCTTTATCTGTCCACCGTCTATCTGAAATTGGATTACTTTGCTTGTTTTAAGCTTACCTGATATGCTATGCATTCTGAAGCATACAATAGCATCTTTTCTAACTTTATTATAATAAATTTGATGACGATGTTGCAAATGCTTACTACCCAGGAACTGGGATCAATTTGAAACAAATGAAACTTTGTTCGGAGTGAAGAGTACCTTTAATGAGGAACTTTACACAACAAAGCTTGAGAGAGGTCCTCAAATGCGAGAACTCGAAGTTGAAGCTTCAAGAATAGCTAGAGAAATTGAGGGAGAGGAAACCCATGATCCTCATTTAGCTGAGGTTGCTTTTCCGTAACGCCTCATTAGTTGCTTTAACGGGCCATGCTTCTTAGCATGTTGATTAACTTCTTTAAATTTATTCAACAGGAAAGAGGTACCAATTCCATGAAATTTTGATCTTGATGAGGAGAGCAGATATTCTGCAGTACGAAGGGAAGTTGATGATGGCAGATATGAAGAAAATGAAAGCTCTTTGTTGGACGCCGGCAATGCGGAAGCCTCTGGAGGCTCCTTTGGGTCTGTGGTTGGTAGGTCATATTCTGATGTTTTAAGCAAGAAAATTAATAGTGAAGCCAGCAAGAAGTTAATAGTGAAGCCCAGGCATTGTCTACCTTCCCATCAGTGGTACGGCTTTGAGTATCTTCGCGCTCCATCTTTATTCCCTTTCTATTGAATGTTTGAAGAAATACATTGCTGTTTCCTTCTGATGATGTTAGTTATATGACCACTTCTAATTCATTGAGAAGTTAGTATGGGCTCCAAACTTTTTTAATTGCAAACCCATCCTGTGACAGGTTCAAATGGGTTTTTTTATTGCAGTTTGGGTTTGCAGTTTATGTTCCCAGATCATTCACTATATGTACATTCTGTGATTGTTGTTAGTATATATAAATGAATAACAATATTGCAACTCTACTTGTAGTTTTTATGGAGGTTAAAGTGTTAAACTATTCAGTTAAAGCTTGCAATCTTTTGCATTTAACACTGTCATCAGATTGTGTAGTATTCTGAAGCAACAATGATGTATTTATGGTCCGATTTATGATTTAACTTGATTAGAAACACTAGAGGTTGAAAAAATATAATCTTATATAATTCTTAAATGGTTCTATATAGCACTTGACATGTAAACCAAATCCAGGAAAATAACTGGCAAGAATTTTATTTGATTTTTCATTTGATAATGACTAGTAGATGAAATAAATAATATTGTCTCACATGAGCAAAATCTTCTGCATTTTTGTAATGCGCAGGATGAGGATTCGCAAATACTTGCTGATAAGAATGGACATGTTTCTGGTTCCACTGACTATGCTAGTCAGCCAACATCCAACTCTCCTGCAGAGTCTTCCTCATTCATGGATGATAATAACAGGTTTGCAGCCTAACTATTGTTATTGTGATTCAAAATTTCCTAATCTTGTTCCTTTAGCTTGGCAATCATATAATGACCTGCATGGTTCACCATACCGTCCAATTCAGGGCGTATGAAGCCATATCTAGGGTGGATGGCATGATTCTGCCCTACTGTGACTGGCGAGAGAGGGGGAGAGGGAGAGGAAGGGCTCCACCTTTGGTTTCCCTATTTCGAATGAAATGGGCCCTGCACACCACCCCCCCCCGGTCGCCCCGGTGGTTCTTTTCTATTTTAACGTGTTTAAGCGAAGTCGTTCGAATAGGGGACCAATGGTGGAGCCCTTCCTTCGGCCTTCCCCTCCTCCTCTCTCTCTCTCTCTCTCTTCCTCTATCTCCTTTCCTTTCCCCTCCCTCACCTTTGCTCTCTCTCTTCCCTTCTCCCCCTCCTTACCATCTCTGCTGTATCGGTACG
>KE504633.1:2980535-3004442 GCA_000441515.1 Elaeis oleifera | reverse complement strand
CCCTCCCTCCCTCCTCTCTCTCTCTCTCTCTTCCTCTATCTCCTTTCCTTTCCCTCCCTCACCTTTGCTCTCTCTCTTTCTCCTTCTCCCCCTCCCTTACCATCTCTGCTGTATCGGTACGGACTCGGCACGAAATGGCCTTGTACTATACCGAACCGTGCTGCTGGGCAGCTGGTATCAGCGTAGCATACCATGATGAGCTATATCATGGATGGAAATTTTGCAACTTTTTATCACATTAATCCTTCAATTTTGTATTGTGTATGTTAGGTTGGACAAGAAGAAGACCAAAGATCAGGATGTGGAAAAGAGTTTGTTGAATGAGTGCATAGATAGAGTCGTGAGTAACTCTGAGTAACACAACTTTTTATCTCAAGATAAATGCACGAACTTCTTCCCCTTCACTTGCATCTGACTCATTTATTTTCCTTGTTCAGGCTTCTGAGCAGCCTCAAACATCAAAATCTGAGGGTCGGTAGAAGTCCTATATGTTTTTCTTTACATTTCTGCTTTTTTCTCATATGTGTATGTGCTATAATGTTATTATAATTGATTGTTATGGATGTTGTAGTTCAAAAATCTAAACAACAAGTATTCCTCACTTGAGCTTGCAGTTTTTTGTACATATATGACATTGCTAACAAAATAATTAAATATCTGTCGGAAGTTTAAAACATGCTAGTAAGAGTGACTTAAAGGTAGGTTGAGATTCATATCTTAACTTTATAGATAAATAGTTTATCTTGAACATAAACTTTATTATGGGTTTGGATGCAGAACTCCTGTAAAACTGGTTTTTGGATGCTGAAGAAGAAGTGGTTGTATGTAAGCATATTTATTGCTAGCTGGTTGGTAGTATTAAATGGTAAAACATGAGAGAGTTTATTCCAATCTTTTGGATGTTTATTATATGTAAAGTTGTTTCCAATGTTAGGATTTAGGAACTCATATTAGAAAACGTGTTGCTTTATGTGAAGTTTATCAGGTCAACTATGGGCTTTGCACATCTTGCTTTTGTTCTGTGAATCCACCACTAAGTGTTGACTCCACTCTCCCTTAATCCGAAAATACCCCAACTAATGGAACTACAGCTCTCTCTCACATGCATCACCTGTGCTGGGTGCTAAGATATTGTGAATTATAATGGGCTTCATGTCAAATAAGGATTGAGGCATTAGCATTCATATGGAGATGAGAATTTCAATAATGTCAAAGAATTTTTTTTCCTTAATGAATTACACATGCATGTGCTTATGAAAAGTCAGAGATGGACCTACTAAGGGGTGATGGGCAGCTTTTCACATAGTCGATAGACAAGAAGACAATTAAACCTTAAGAAACTTTTGTGAGGAAGGATTGTGGAAAGCGTATGTGACCCTCTATTGGAATAAAAGCTACCACATGATTTTAGATATTTTGAACAAGGAAGATACATTTTGGTTCTTGCTATTATCTTGGTGTGTGTATTGAAATCATAAGGTCTTTCAGCAACCAGATTTACTCAGCTTGTTAATTAAGTGTATAGTGATTCTAATGTAATCCCCCTGCCTTATCACCTAACATGTGAGGGGCAGGGTCAGCAACTTGTATCAGCATCTCTCTCTCTCTCTCTCTCTCTTGCTGTGTATAGATATATCTATGTGGACACACATATACATGCACAGATATTTAAAAATATGTATATTTGTATATGGATTTGTCATGATTTAGCTTGAAGAAGTTACCTATGACTGACTTTCTACAAAATATTGATTGCAAATTTCTCAGTTCGTATTGGTCAGTACTTTTTCTGCAGGATTGGTTATTATGCAATTGTACCTGTCTGTGCATTATGTTTTTACACTGTCCATGGTGATTTAGTGTTGGTTAGTTTTGCTTTTGCAAGGATATCATCGTGGCTCCTCATATGCAAAATGTTGTGTGTTTTTGCAGATGTACACCCATCAGTGCATGTAAAAGGACTGCCTCCTGGTGCCACTACATATGATCCTTCATCTTCTGTTCCAGGAATAAATGTCCAGCTGATGACTCTTCAGACTCTGCAATATCTGGCAAATTGTCTTCTGCTAGTGAAGCTGCAAATCCCTCTCTACGACCTGGTAGTTCTACATCATCCACTTCTGAATGTGTAGGTGCTGGCCCAGTTTCATGTGGTCCTGGTCTATCTCCAAGCTCTTCAGTAGGATCATTATCTTCAGAAAAGTCAACATTGAATCCTAATGCTAAGGTGGATCATTGACCATGATTAAAATTCAACTGTAATTTTTAACTACAAGCTGGTTCCTGACTTGATGATTGACAACCTTCTATTTTCTCTTTATTTTCCTCTTAATGTTTTGTATAGTACTTTATTTCCTTTTCTTTTTGTGATCCAGGAGTTCAAGCTCAATCCTAATGCTAAAAGTTTTACACCATCAACTTCTTTAAGGCCGCACACACCAGTTGATGGGTCGTTTTATTATGCCAGTAATATGCCAGCTGTTCCTCATATGCATGGTATACCTGTGGGCGTAGGGGTGAGTTTTTAGAGACAACCTTTCCATTTGAACCCTTTTTTTACCAAAAATAAAGTTTTAGTGTATAACATCATTAACTTCATCTTTGTGCAATATATTTTAACCCTTTCATGTGTAAAAAAATCTCATTGCTGCCAAATTATTGTTTATCTGAAGCCTAGATTAGCAATTTTCTAAATGAAGCTGTGTTAAGTGGGAAAATATTTGACTGGTATTTTTTCAAACATTTTGTAAAAATGAAATACATAAAGAATAACAGCAACAACATTATTAAGAATAATAATGACAACTAGAGATTAGCAGCATACTTGATATTCAATAATAAAAATTGTAATATTATAAATGACTTGAAATTATTAGTTTATTATGTATGCCTGCATCTGGCTTGCCCAAAATCCACTTGTAGGATGCAACCCAACCATCTACCTGATGCTGCAATTCTGTCGAGGCCTACATAAGAGTGGACAGTATATGTGGCTGCATAATGCTAAGGGGCCCATGGCCCATAAATGGGCCAAATCACATATACATATACATGCGTATATACGTGCATACATATGTATATATACATATATGTACATAAACACGTGTATATGCATACATGTGTATATACATACGTACACATGTATATTGCATACATACATGTGTATATGTGTATATATACATGTGTGTGTATATATATGTATGTATGTATGTGTGCATATGGAATGCAATGTGGTCAGGGGACTGCGTCTACTTATGCATCTGCATACACTGTTTTTTTAATGTTGTTGATTGGTATGAAGATGATGCTCAACTGATGCTGATTTGGCGCTCAACAGGATGGGTGCTGATAGGTTAATTCGCACCCTAACTATTGTTGCTGTGAGCTACTAATTTTCCAAAATAAACATTGGACGTCAGTGTACTTCTGGCAGAGTTTCATGGGGAATTTTATTTTGCTTCTTGCATCCCCTCCAATTAGAAGTTCAGAACAGTTATTGCTATTTATAGTTTTTTGAGTCTTTTATTGCTGTGTCATATTTGTCTCTGGTTGCAGCTTGAATTGCAGTTTTAAATTTCTATCACATCGAGATCCCTTATTAACATGGAACAATTGTTGTAGATTGGACCATCATTTGGTGCACAGCAGCCTGTTGTTTACAATCCACAGGCTGCACCAATGCAATCTCCTCAGGCATACATCCATCCAAATGGCCCTTTGGTATGCGATCTGCATATCTCTAAATTTGTGTAATATGGCTAGAAATTGTGTATCAGGGCAGCACCTTTGTGATTTTGATTTACTTGCTTGATATGTATGACCAGTGATACTATGACCAGTGATACTGATATTATCACTATCATCTTTTGCAGTATGGACAGCAGATGATTCTTGGGCAGCCTCGGCCAGTTTATTACATGCCAACTTATCCACCTGTGAGCTATCTCTGTCTTTCCCCTCTTATTCTTACCGCTATTTGGTGTTTCATTCTAGCAAATTATTCTATAGTAAATCACTTTGTTTTGTAATGCATGTAATACCAATTTCTTTTTGCAAAATTTCAGTCTGGAAATAATTAACATTAATATTTGATAATTAGGAACTTTAGATGTTGTCATTTGGCGAGTTCTTCATAGGTTCCTAGTTAAGCTTTATGTTTGTATCTTTCCATGTGGAAAAGAAAGTTACTCCTTTTCCCCTTTCTGGGTGAGTAATGTTAAAACTGCTTGCCTTATAGAATTTCAAAATTCATACAGCTGGTTATGTATTTATGTATTCAATTTTAAAGTATTATAAAAGGAAATCCTTATACAAAGCAATTTTGAGGCATGCTTTTCTAGAATTGTTATTTTAATGTGACCTATATGATGTGGGTGAGGATGTAGCTAATGACTATCATCCACAAACTTGCCAAGCCAAACTGACTTGGTAAGATTTCAACTCAATACCGGACATGATGTACATAAAACGCAGTCCCAGTATTGTTTTGGGATAAGGTGAAACTTGGCTCAGATTTTTCCACTAAATTGGGTTTGGGTCAATGTGTTTAGGGCTGTCAGTCGGCTGGGCTTGCCCTAGCAGCCCAAAGACATAACCTGGAAAAATCAGGCTAATGGCATCAGGCTAGATTTTTAATTGGGAGCCCAACTTTTAGGAAACTTGATTAATTTCAGAATGGGCCTGAGCTGGGATTTTGGTAGAAAATGAATAATTTCCCAGTTTAAGATTTGCTTGGCGCAAGAAAATGCCGAGTCAAGTTTAGCTCGGACATGGTACCCCCAGGCTTGTTTTCGGGTAGGTCACACTTAGGCCTGTGTTTAAACCCTAGACTGGTTTGGTTCTAGCTCTGACCTAGCCAATTGACAGCTCTAGATATATTAGCCCATTGTTGTTGTGCCCACTGCTTGGTATCACTCACAAATAAGGAAACGTGGTCGCAACGAGCTGTTTACTATTTTGCACGTGCACACACACACACACACACAGAGAGAGAAGTTGCTGCTACTGCTCACTACTATTTTTGGTTGTTGTTTCACCACTTTTTGGTGCTACAGGCCACCTCTGCCAATCTACACTGCCATCCCCCCTCCTTTTAATCAGCAGCCTCTGTGGATACCGGCTGTCATGTGTTGCAAATCCTAGAGAGCAAGTGGAGGATGACAGCAATGACCCTGCTCCCTTGAAAATGCAACTAGTATTGGCATGTTTGATGTGAATAGTTGTTAAAGAGGTGGGAATATTAGATGGAAGGTTGTAATCCCATCAAGCATGATCATTAGGAGCTGGATTGATAATAAACTCCATCTTTTAATTACAAACTTTGGTTTATGATTTCTAAGGGAGTGAATGTAAAGAGGAGTATTTACATAACAAGGGTATCTATATTAGAGTGGATGAGTGGAAGGAACGAGCCACTTATTCCTTCTGCCATTTCTGTCCTCTTGTTCGGAGTGAGGAGATCGGCTGCCCTGGGTTCTCTCTCTACTTAATTAACCCAACAGGAATAATATTACTAAAATGGTAAATATCCAAATTAGCAATGGCCTTTTCATGGTGGGTTCCTATAACCAGTGAAAAATTCGACCTTTTAGACCCTGATCACTCTAACAAGGAAGAAAAATGCTGGGGAGTCCTGCTACAATGCCTTTCACATTATATATGGTAAGATGATATATGATATGGTGAACATATTCCCATATGTTATTTATGAACATTTCATTGTTCATGGGGAAAAGCGAGAAACATTGGAGTGAATTTTAGTGCTATTAACGGATTACTTGTCATATTCCATTGTGAACAACCTGTCAATATTGGCATTTTATTAGGACCAGCCAATAGAAATGACTGCATATTAGTTTCATTGTTGTTTGCTTATAATATTCAATGTTATTCATATATTTCATATAATTATATTGTTTTTGTTTTGGATTTGTTTTTTCCAATTCTTGCTGAAGTACTTCTTCCCGCATCTGTTCCCCCCTACCAGGGACTATGCTTACATGTTTGCATTTGCAGTTTATTACATACAATTAGCCTTTCATTACAATATTATATATTTTCACATTATTAATTTATTACCAAGTATTGAAATTCAAGATTCATTGAGAACTCGGCCAAATATTTGAGTCAACCAAACTCAGCTGAATTTCAAGTTGAGTTTTTGAGTTTGTGAAATATGCTAAAGACTGCTAGAAATATATACTGTAGCTAAGAATTGATAATAATGTTATATAGTTTTAATTTCTTATGGAATTTTTCAGATCTTACATCAAATATTAGTTTTAAAGGATTGGATTATCACTTCTCTGTAAATTGATGTACTAAAAAAGACGTTGTGTCCTACTAAATCTTGATCATTTGTTTATTTATTATATACTTAGTATTAACAATTAAACTAAACATGAACATCCAACTCACCAAGATATGCACACTAACATATTCCTTTTCGAGCTCTTTATGCCTAAGAAATATTACAATCGTTGCTTAAATTTCAACATGCATTATGGTTTCTATTGGACTTCTGTAGGCCTTGCAAGTAAGGAGTATTTTTAAGTTTCTGGACTTAATCAGATCGACTTTAATCAAATAATGCTTGACTTTTCCATTTGTCTCGTAACTAATTGATAACTAATTGACGATCTGTACATTATTAGAAAAAGCTGGTTATGTTAAAACTAGTTTTTTGAGCTTTGAATTTCGTTACTCTTATAGTGTCAATCTTCAGTGCTCCAATGACTTGTAAGTCAATTTAGTTATAGGTGAATTTGATGTTTAAATTTATTTAGTTTTGCCATACCTGACTATGCTTTACCAGACACTTAAAATGGCTCAGTGACTTCAGTCAGTTCTTGAGAAAATTAGCGGAAATCCTAAAAGCATTGTAAAAACCATATGTGACCAAAACAGGCCAAGTGACTGATTGGTCCTATAGCCATATTGGTGGTTGGTATTGTGTCGGAACAGGCCAGAACTTTTAAAACTGGCGAAAACAAGCTTTTCTATATAGAGTGATTATTCTGGTTTAGTCATTGCAAAACTTGCAATGTTTTGTTCAAAATTTTAATTTTAGTCAAAGCACTAGACTGCAGTTAAATCATCTTCAACATTGCCACCTAGGTAATTTCCTCAATTGTTATTGAGGAACAAATGATATGATAAAACACATTTCTGTTAGTGTCTTAGAACTGCCAAATTATGTCATTGCAAGGTTGGTGATTGCAGATGTTTCCGGCAAGGAACGTTGGTAGGGAAAGATCTGCATAATGCTTCTCTATAAAGTGCAGCACCTCACAATTTTTTATGTGAAAAAATCTATTACTTAATGATCTAGTTGTCTAGAACTATATCTCTATCCTTTAAACTTTTGAACTTTATTATATACGTACATACATATAAATTCATTCTAAGTATCTATTTGTAGATGGGCAATGTTAGCTTGAAATTAAAGCACATCATTGAGACATGATGTGAGCTTCTCATTGGTTGAGGAGAATAAATTAACAAGCCAATAGGGATCCTTCATTTTGTGTAATCATTCTTTTAGCCTGAAAACTTGTTTTGCGATGAGATTGACAAGTCTTTATATCTAGACTTAATTTGAATAGTTATTTTTGGTGCTAAGTCTAGCCATATTTCTTTTGGGGCTGTAAGCTTACACCTAGGAGTGTATTTCGATTTTGTAATATATGATTTCAGGGTGTCTCAATGTGATGCATTTCAGAGGTCCATTTGAGTGAAGTTATCTAGTTAGGAGGAGGTGCAACAAAGAGTTGAATATACATGTTTATTAAGTTCATTTTGATTGGTTAGGATTATTCTTTTTAAGGGCTTTGTCAAGGTTTCTCATGGTTTCAAGTTTTCTTGAGGGTTTTATGTAGAGGGTAAGGCCACTTTCACAAGAGATGAATTATATTAAATTGAATTTCAGTTTATTTTTTGATTATCTTCTTTTTCTCCTGTATGGGAGCGCTGCGGCTAGATCTAGTCCTTTTTTTTTTTGGGCTTGTAGACTGATACTGGTGATGTATTTTGCTGATTCAATCTTATTCATATGATCATGCCCTTTCTTTTTGAAGATCTGAATAAGAATATATTTAGTTTCATTTATCTTTTTGATCATGAAGGTCTACATCAATTTGGTATCAAAGTGGCAAGGCTATGGTTTGACACATGGATTAGCCAAACTATTCAAATGTCGATGAGTTTCAGACATGAAGTGTGGTGTCAACATTATGAGCGATGTAGGACCAATTAGGGATGTCCTATAGTGCATTGACCTTGGAAAAGGATTAAATCAGGGTTATATTCTTTGTTTTGCTGAACCTGCATATGAGAACCTTGGTGGTCAATGTTTGATATTGAGGGCAAACAAGATGTCAAATAAATCTGACCTAGGGTTTTCAGATGGGAGAATAGTGTTCGAAGGGCTTAAGACTAAACAACAGTCCATAATTGATCTATAACTGATTCTGTAAATAGTGTCCAGGGTACGATATCGTAAGCAGAGATCAAGACATCAGGAAGAGAGGGAAATTAGGAGGTCCAAACATAGCCAAAAGATTTGTTGGACCTGATCAAACTAGACATGGTTGTTGAAGGTTCTATGATCTATCGTTTGTATATATTCTGGGAAAAACCCCACTTGGTGAAGATCAACAAATTTTTAATCTAGCAATCTAAGGTCTATTGGTTAAAAGTCAATATCTGTTCCCATGGAGGATAGTTGATTATAGCTAGAAAGATCATTAGGAATCTAGTCTAAATGCTTGATGAAATACTTACATCTAAAGCTAACAGCTGCCAAGTGGTGTCAAGATTGCCAGTCTGTCACTTTTTTGCAATATTTTCAAGTTAATGAGCTCGTTTATGTTTGTTCTAAAATTATAAGCGACTTGGCAATCCATCAGTGTTACTTGGAATTCCTAAGTTTGCATGACCAGTGTTTGGTAATGGTCAATTAGCACACTTAATCCCTTCTGCACATGTTCAGGAAGTTTCTAGGTTGGTACTATTATAAGATTGTGTCTGTGATCCAAGGATGGAGGCATAAAACTTGAATAATTCAAGATGTCTTTGTTATAAAACTATGTGATAGTATGAACATGGTTTTAGACATTGAACTTATGTTATTTGATTATTTCTAGATCTAATAATAGCCATTATCTTTCAAGAACTGTATCTTGAGATCCTAAAGTCTGCTTTAGCTTTACCATCATAATTTTGGATCCGATAGCGGCCATAACTAATGTAGGTTGAGTTTGATCATGCTGCGAGACAAGAAAGAAACAACTTATATGTTCTGTTGCATGATGCAATACAAATGCAATTGATTAACTAGACCAATCGTGATTGTTAAATTGTGAGACTAATGTAATGCAAAAAAGGTCATTAACAAGTGCAATTGCAAATAGGTAAAACCAAGATGCAATGCTGCTTATAAACTAATGAGCAAGATAACAAATTATGTATGGTGGCTGAGATCATTTTTCTCTTCACTCTTTAATTGGAGTAACATACATTTGTTTAATCTCTTGTGAATTTTGAAGAGAATGCTTGGCTGAGGACCTGAAGCCATTTGCATGCAGCCAATCATAATGTTTGCTTTGAGAAGGAATGCAATAGAGAGCTTAAATGAATATAACTCTGCTTGCAATCATGTATTTATGCAATCATTAAATATATTATCGCCTTTGGTTATGTCTGCAAGATTTTTTTGCTCGATTTCCTTTGAAATAAGCTTCCATGTTTGGTTGTCCATTGCCTTTTGCCCGTATAATATTACGGTTCTTTTGTACTTCGGCATAAGAACTCAGATCATTGCACTCCCAAGCGCCTACTTAGCTATTTTCCATGATCTTAATTCTGACATATGAAAGAAATTGATGTTTATTGAAAAAAATCATGTATATTTATGCTGTTACAATGTCGTGATTATAACTTCATTGCTCCTCTTTGTCGTTTGATTTTTTTTTTTAAGTTATTCATCTCATGTTGGGCTTGGCTTGCCATCTTAATTTTACAGGAAATGCCATACAAAGGGAGAAATTTCTAGTACAGCCGTTGTGGCTCATCCTCCAGTGGTGTTTCCGTGGACGTCCGCCAAAGAGTTGCCAACCTGGAGCCTACAATTGGGTTGAATCACCACTGTTCTTATGGCACATGGATGAAGATTTTGTGCCTCATAGGATTCAATAACTTCTGCAGTTGCCGGGGACAGGTGCATGCCATTAGGAACGTTATGAAATTGTAAATTGTTACATTCCCACTCATCTTTCAATGACATTGAAGGAAACTCGAGAACTAAAGCGGGAGACTGTCTTAATCTTCTGTAATATTATTATTTGTTATTTCTGTTGATTCAGTTATGAAGTTGAATCAAATCGACCATAACATGGTATTTATCTAGTGATAAACACAGCGTGCATTGCTGTTACGTGGCTCAACTGTGCGAGGTCTTGAGATATACTTGCGTGGTTCATTATAAAAGTAACAAATATGGAGAAATTGCATGGTGCTTGAAGGAGTTTACCGGATGAAAGGGAACATGAAATCATTGATCCGAAATGAAATTTGTACCTTAAAAGCCTGAACCACTTTTCAGGTGGATAGAGTGCTATTAAAGGTAATCAACATTTTGAGTTGAGAATTTGTGGAAGGAGGAAGCCGGTTGAAATTGGATGAGGGTAAGATTCCAACTCAGGTACTGCTATCAGCACACCCTACGAGCTGATCTAGTTGGCACCCTCTTGGCTTGGTGACAATGTTGCGGTCACATTTTCAAATGGTCAATGTGATGCGACGGGATTCAGTAGATTGTAGCATTTTTACAACAGAGTTGTGTGAGAAATCACGAGGAATCACGCGTTTTTGTCAGTAAGATTGCCATGGAGGAGTTTGAACTGGTTCAGGATTTGCTGGCTACTCTTTCATCTAAATAGAGAGCTGCTATGTACCAAAAAAAAAAAAGCTGCTAACATGTTTAGCGTCTGAATCACTAGCAAGTCATTATGCATATATTTTTCTAAAATTTTAGCCATACATAATGATCAAAAGATCTAGTCACATGCTTCTTGACTGGACTTCAACATGACAAGATTTCTCTCCGTAGCGGGGGAGAGAGCTTAATAGTAGGATCATATTGCTGCTTGGTAGACTGCCCGCGAAGAATCCCTTGGTTATGCGAGTTCCGGGTCACTTGTGCGCTCCTGGTCCAGGATGGTATGGTGGCGGCGTCTCCAGGTCGATTGACACTCCTGGTGGTGGCGGTGAAATGTAATTGTAAGCAGGGTATGGTTGATATTGCGGTGGTGGAGGCTTGTTGCTAGGCTTGTGTGGTGGCACCGGGGTCTTATATGCAGCTGGTGGCTTGTATTCAGGCGGGGCGTATGCTTGGGTGGTGGTCGAGGTTTATACACTGGTGGCGTTGGTGGCTTGTATTTTGGAAGTGGGGTGGTGGAGGCTGGTATGGTATTGGGGACAGAAGTTTATATTTGGGTGGTGACGGTGGAAGTGATGTTTCGTATAGCTTTGGTAGTGGTGATGGGAGCTTGTATGGCTTTGGTAGTAGAGGTTTACTTTTTGGTGGTGGCACCAATGGTGGCTTGTATGGCTCCGGTGGTGGTGATGTAGGATTGCTTGGCTTCGGGGAAGGTTTATAATTCGGTGGTGGTGGCTTGTATATTGGAGGTGGTGGAGATTTGCATGGCTTTGGTGGAGAACTTTTATATCTTGGAGGTGGTAGTAAAGGTGGAGGCTTGCGCATCTTCGGAGGCGAAGGTATATATTTCGGTGGTGGTGATTTATATATTAGTGGTGGCGCTGGTGGAGGCTTACATGGCTTCGGAGGCGAAGGTATATATTTCGGTGGTGGTGATTTATATATTAGTGGTGGCGCTGGTGGAGGCTTGTATGGCTTCGGAGGTGAAGGTATATATTTTGGTGGTGGTGATTTATATATTAGTGGTGGCGCTGGTGGAGTCTTGCATGGCTTCGGAGGTGAAGGCATATATTTCGGTGGAGGTGGCGCTAGTGGAGGCTTGCATGGCTTCGGAGGCGAAGGCATATATTTTGGTGGAGGCGGCGATGGACACATGTAAGGTGGTGGAAGCTTGCATGGCTTTGGCGGCGGCGGCTTGCATGGCTTTGGCGGCGGCGATGGACACTTGTATGGTGGTGGTGACGGTGGTGGAGGCTTATATATAGGTGGCTTGTTCTTTAGTGGTGGTGGTGGAAACGTATACTTGTATGGTGGTGTTTTTGGAGGCTCTGGTGGACTATAAGCATAAGATCGTGGTTGTGATGATCTATGGTGGTAGGGCGGCGAGAAGGATAAATGCCATGGAGGAAAATGGTGGCCTGAGTTCCCCAGGGAAGGCAAGGGAAGGAGGAATAGAGAGAGTACAACAAGAAGTGAACCCAAGCGACCCATGCTTGCGGTGGGAGTGGAACCTAGACACCCTCTTGGGCGCCCTTTATAGTGTGAGCACAAAGGTCACGTGAGAAAAGTAAAGCGGCCTTTAAAGTGATCCACCTTCTTGTGACATGGTGCCCTTAAAGAAGGCCCCATAGGCGTCCTTTATAGTCTGACCACAAAGATCTCGTGAGAAAGAGTCCAGTGGCCTTTAAAGTGGTCCACTTTCTTGTGACACGGTGCCCTTAAAAGAGGCCCCACTATAGGTCCTTGGACTTGCAGGTTGAGGAGCCCAAAACGGAACTCTACAAAGTACAGCAAGGAAACGATTACTCGTGTAGATGGGCATCGAGGAACGCGTGTGGGAGAGGAATTACTCCCCTTATGAATTGCATGGGGAATAGTAAGTGTGGGAGAGCGTGGAATACCATATAAGAATTGCATTGGAGGAGGATGGGTCTTTCTTTAGAGGGTGGTGGCTTTTGCCATTGAAACACTCATAAAAAGATAGATAGAACAGGTGAAACACTTTACTGGGGTTCCCCTCACTAGCGTGGACTATGATTCTGTTCCCAGCTGGCTTTCTACAATCCATGTCGTTTATGGCCGCAATTGAATTAAAGCTTTTTGATAGGAATGGAGTTAGTTTGTGTTGGTACTTGGTACGCATAGGGACTGGTTGGGTGGCAAAGTTTTGGTGAGCTTGCGCGCACAACTCTCATCCCATTTGGATTCAGGTTTTAAGTCCCATTTCGAGCAAAGTATAGAGGCCTGTTTCTAGCCCAATGTCAAGAAAAATTACCGTAATTGAATTATAAAAATATAATTCTAACAATCAAAATAGTTTTAGCAAAATTAATTCAACATAATTTTCTTCCAGGGTGATGAGTGTACCAATCTGGTTCGCAGCTTAATAAATGTCGTGGGTCACCATTCCTGTTTTCTTCTCACCGTGATTTGATGTGGGCCATGTAGCGCTTGTAATATATCATAATTTTCTTGCAGCGGTTCCTTCTAAACTTTCTTCACCTCCATTTTTGCAGAGTTTAATATGCTTGGCACAATCCAAGGTCTGCTGGGCTTTGAAACTGGGTTTCCACTCTAAGCCTATCTAAAATATGCAGTACACTTTGAGACTAATATGGTAACTTCATGCTAACGTTTTAGTGCATCATTAAGCATCTGACATCGTGTGTAAATCTCAAAGTCCATCATGTAGTGCAGATGAGCTTGTATTTTAAACTCAATTTTACTTCACAGCGGACCTAAATTGCACCAAGCCAATAGACAATCTAGTAAGATTTTCGTTCAATCTGATTAGAAATTGCTATCAGCTCCAACTGTAGGATCTTTCTACACTGAGACTTTAGAGATCCTACAGTTGATAGAGTTATCAGTCTTTTTGTTGGAGTACTTGTACCTGGGCGAGGTGCTGTGAACTGGCTTCACATCTACTTCGAGAATAATCAGGATATTTTTATTTCGTAATTTTTTTGGATATATCCATGCTATAATGGTGTGAAGACCCCCCCAACCCCCGGGAAAAAAAAAAAAGAAATAAAAGAAAATTATTTGGCCCTATCAAACCCAATAAACCACCCCACATGGGTGAACTGAAATAATATAGCATTTCATTTAATCCTAGTTCGATTCTTTATGCACTATTAATCAATGCGGCACAAAGTCTAGGAACGGAACTGAAACTTAAAAGTACAGTAGGAGACGAAAACTGAGGACTACTGATCACCATTTACTAACGGAACTGCACGATTATTCAGGAATCTTTCTCGTCTCCCTACCTCTCTTCATCTGGTCGAGGCTCAGCTCCCAACATTTGCATATAAAATACTTTGGTATGTTTGGACTGCTGGCTTGGCAAACTTATCTGCGTGATAGACTGCACGCGTGGAAAACTGTGTACTGTAGACCAAGAGGGGATGAGACTGGCTTTGATGGAGGTCAGCAGGTCCACATTAGGCCGGCAATTGACTCAAATTTGCTTGTAAACAACTCATGTTCCGCTTCATTAAGTTTGAATCAAATCCTTTTGCTTGTGTTATGATGGGCAAGTCTCATTTCTTCATGTTGAATCCTTATCATTATGCGAGACACACACACACACACACACACAGAGCAAAACTGCAGTCAATGGTAGAATGCAAAATATGATACTTTAAGTGATTGTCTCATCCTACTTCACATTGTTGAATCAGGTGAGATCATCACTTGGTGACAGTCTCATCCTTCTTCAAATTGTTGAACAAGGAATGGTCATTGCTGGGAGAATGCACATACTGCTTGTGGATTGGCAATACCTTCAGAACCAGCTGGCACTTCAACCATGTCATACATTTGCTTCAAACTTTTCAATCATAGACCTTTTCGACCATGGCTCATGTTTCTATCATCTTATTTTGGTAGGCATCTGAGATCTATCATCAAATTCATGTTATATGTATAAAAGAAGACTTGTTTTTGAATTTTATCCAAAAGGATTCTCACTGTTTATACCAGAGGTTCAGTTTTCTTAGCAATAGATAAATATAGTTTATGGCAACTCTTCAAAACAAATTAATACCATACCATACATCAAATTTGAAGTACTTGAATGTGTTTGCCCCCTTGGTCTGTAGCTTGTGAGATCCATGCTCTCTACGAATTACGATGGAGAGTTTAATATAGCTATTGTTACCAGAACATGAGTTCTATGGGTGGCACGATCCTCAAAGTTAGTGTGCCACCATCAAATCCTCCCAGAGTTTCCTCATCCCTCAAAATGGGTTAGTGCAGCTCAGCAGGGCCCAAGTATTAAGTCCAACAGCAACCAGTTTGAGCTCTTCAGGTAGGCCTCAGCCTTTGAGTCACAGGCCAGAAATAGGATAGACTGGGCTGGTTGTGAGTGTTGGCTTAGTAATGATTGGAGTCAGGTGTGGCCAATTTGTATCTCTGTAATTCTAGTCCAAGCAGAAGAAAGAAATTAATTATAAAGCTTCTCTCATTACAGTACTTATGTAACATCATGCTATGTCACTTAACCAATTGTCAACAAATAAATAAATAAAATTCAAATACCATCCAGATTAGCAACAGTTTTTTCCATTGTTATATCATAATTATCTTTTCATGAAAGCTATGTGTAGATTATACTACATCGATGCGTTCTTCCAATGCTGCAACCTTATTGAACAAGAAATAACAATAATTTTATTGTATCTGTTATCGACCTAATTAACCTTTAACAAGCTTTCGTGCATATAATTTCATCATATTAAATGAGGATAAATCAATGGTAAGTGACTTAAGATACCTTATTTTGAATGCGGAATTCAGTGGTAACCCATTGGGAGGAAGGTGTTGAAGTGGACTCCCAAATAATGGGAAAGGCACGTTGCTTATGACCATTTTGTGCCATAATAGACATTTAACCTTTCAATCCACCTAATAGACCTCCTTACTCAACGTTTATGGAATGATAAAGTCAGAATAGTCTTTGGATTCCCAAAGGCTGAGCAAAATACCCTTATCTTTAAGCATAGGTGAAGGCCACCAATGGTCTAACCCCAAAACAATCTATAAACAAACAATACCTGGGGATACTAAACTGGATCTATATTGGTTTCATGCCTTCGAACCTGCATACAAGTTAAATTTGGTTGGCCGAGCCGAAGGCAGTACTTTCTAATTTAGCCACTTGCAACTTGCAAAATACGCCATCATGATTAGATTAAGGCAGAAGATTAGATTAAAATAAAAGGTGAGATGGGATAACGACATGGGACTGTGACTGGTAAAACAATGGATAAGGAAGATCAAATTATTCCATGTTGCAGTTGGTTGGTCAAAAAAAAAGGCTATTAGTGTAACATCACGTTAGGTTAGGCTGAGGGCACTGCATGTTGAGGCTGGATGAGCTGTTGAACCAGCCAAAAATAAGGTCACCTTTTTACTCCAGCATGAGATTAAACCAAATCAGTGAAATAAATAGTGAATTCATTTTAATAATTATGAATTATTAATAATCTTGAATAATTTGTTCACAAGAAAATTTAGAGAACCATTTGGTAAAAGGCAAAAAAAACAAGATGATGATTTTTTCAATAGTTCACAATTCGGAGTATATTTGTTGTTATGATATAATTCGACATGTAGTTCCAAATTATAAAAAGATAAGATCCCTACTTGAGGGAGAACAAAACTTCAAAAAGAGCATGTCCATGTATTTCTTTCTCTTTGTTTTCCTGAGCAAATACAAACATTCATATTTCGCGCATCGCAGTTTGTCAATGGTGTGATCCCATTTGTAGCAAATCTCAGTTTACCAAGCCTTCTAAACATTTCCAAAGGATGCTTTAGCAACACAAAAATCTCATGCAAAAATTTTATACAACTGTGACATAAAGGCCATATGTAGTAGTGCTGCCAATTTTTTTCCCAATTACCCTAGGAAGTCTTCACATTGCATTTTGTTTAAAAATCTTAGCAGTAACAGAAATTAAAAGGTGTAACAAGACCATATTTCTCAATCTTATTGATCTTTCTTTTGTGATTTTAAAATAAAAGTGACAAGCATAACTAATGCCAAATGGTTCCATGACTTTTCAATCGCTTCACAAAGGGAACGGCAAAAAAATGATAATAATAAACATTAATAGCTAACTTTCTTGTTGGGTAGATTTTCTTGTCACACTATTTGTCTAGATTACTTTAATGATGACTTGTGTGGCCTCACAAGCAAACATGTATGGAACGTAGCATCAGGTGGGACCACCAACAAACAATTCTCCCTCAATAATAGAGACCATTTTAACTTGGAAACAACCCACAAGTTTCCAAAGGAAACGTCACCATTCCGCAATTGGTTGCCTTGTTCTCGATCGATCCAAATTATCCTATACCAAATATCATATCCTGTCTTACCAATACAATGACATATTCCGCTACCCAAAGGCCGCGGACCAAACCTAGTCACCACTTACTGTCCAAACCATCCGTGGGCGGTCTCCGGTTAGATGGACCCTCCCAGTCCACTTTATAATGGCAAATGGAGCCCAAAGACGCCCTAGTTTTGAAATGGGATGCTACCGACCCCTAGATTTAAGATGGATTCGTGGGATAACTTATCTGACACCAAGTGCTTGCAAGAAGAGTTAAGGGCCGTATACACCGTATAGGTTAGCTGGGAAGAGAGTTCGGAGGAAAATAATTCTTTGGATCCAATATCCTTAATTTTTTGGATAATATAATCCACAGGGCCTCCTTAATAATACCCCTTGGAATAGTGATGATGGAGTGTGGGGCAGGGCTGAGGATAACGTAAACAATCCCATGCCGGCGCGACACGTCAATGCCCCCACCGTTACCGAACCCAATCCAAAATGGACGGACTAAAAAAAATTCGTGCACACACGCATGACCCACAGGAATACTGTTCATAGATCATGAAGCTTTGCGGTGATTGGGAGAATCGATTCGCCATTTATCCTTAAGATTTTGCTATGATATACCTTTATAATACTTTATAAAAGAGGATATTTAAGATATTTTATAGAAAATATTTAAACCTATAAATAAGGATATTAAGACATTATTCTTTATTATTTTCTCAACCATCCAATCATCCAATCAAAAATTCACCACAGCAAGAGAACTGCAAGGGTGGAGGGGAGCCGCTGGACAGGAGGGATGGCAATCAATGAGATTAGGGCAATAGAAGAAATGGTTAGAGTGATGAAATAGGAGCTACTGAGATGGGTGAAGCCTTGAGCATTAGGGTGGGAGTCGGATCTAAAAGACGATGGCAATAGCTATAACAACGACGGCAGCAAAGGCCATCCAAAAGCATGGAAGCCCAAGGCAAAGCTACCGTCATGAGGCCCGCTTGGGCTCGAGCTCGCCGCCCGAGTGGCAGCACCAGTAGCGGCCTTCAGCCCAAGCTCGCCGCCCGAGTGGCAGCACCAGTAGCGGCCTTCATCTACCCCTTGGCTCGATGTAGGAAGTCGACTTTAGTGAAGATGATGGTTATGAAGGATCCGATAATGAAATCGATGGCAAAAATGATGGCCATGGAGAGTACGATGGCGGCCCTGTGACAAGAGGAAGAGCAGGAAAAGGCACTAAAAATTCAATTATTTAATTTGTCATCTATTTTTTTAAAACTATTTGCTCGTCATCTATTGTTTTAACTTGTCATCTATTTTCAAACAAAATCGTCCATGCCATTCAAATTGTTTACCGCACCAACCCCAATTAAAACTAGTTGTTTGTAAATAAATTAGTATCATCGATCTTAAATCAAATGGCCAAAAAACCTATGTGCAACCCCTTAGCAAAACCCATTATCCTTTCCATCAGCTTCCTCGCATTCTCTCGGCTTAGTTGGAGGAAGGATGGATTTATGGAAAAAAATAAATAAAATATTTTCTATATTAGTTAGTAGGAGGGGGGATTTCAAAAAATAAATAAATAAATAAATACAAGCATATACCCCCCATGCTGTTTGATTACAATTTCTAAACTTCAAAAAAAGTCATATAATTTAATTTTTTAATACACACATACAGCAATAAAAATAAACAAAATACTGAATAATACATACCTTCTAATCTACAGATGTCAAGACTAAGGATGGTAAGTTGTTTAGAGATTCTAGATCGCACCTGATTGCTCAGACAATCGATTCCAAACCTCTACTCCTTTAGTCAGAACCAATCGTATTAGGATACCATAAATTATCTATAGACGATTTTACTAACGAAATTATTAGATGGATCCCATTCAATGGATCTAAGGTGAAATAATATACCTAATAATTTCATCCGAAGATAAATAAATCTAGATAATTTCATTCTAGATGCCCAATGGATTTGGCCCATCTAATAGTTTCTCATTTTTACTCACGGCTGTAAAGGGAAGAGACATGTTTAGGATCACAGTCAGAGCATACAATCTTTCTGAATGGACCCACCCAAATCCTCAGATTCCCAAGACTTTTCCTCTCCATAGTTGACAAATGAGCATCCCCTGGAACCCTAAATTACATCAGCCTCAACTTGCACGTAGCAACATTCAACAAACCATTGAATCTGATTCCTAGTCTCTTCCACAAACCTAGCAGTTTGCATTCAACAGTTGCTGCTGAATTTATGAACTCAAATTGCTTCCTCCTAATTAATTTCTTTCTTCCACTTTTTCAACCACCAGTATCATCTTATATTTTCATAATTAAGTTCCATGCTTCGCAACCGTTAGAACATATTATATGTGGGACAATCTGGCTTTGGATAAACCTAAATAGATAAGGTTTGGATACTGATGTAGGATTATGCTCTGCAGGCTTTCCTTTCAAGAAACCAATACCAAGCCAGTACTTTTTATGATGGCAAGTACTTGTGATAATTTAGCCGAAACACTAACAGAGACAGGATCCACAGGATAGATTCATGTCTTTCCCTCCACTAGCTTCCTCTCACCATCCCCTTCTTAATTTTATTTCCTCTGAAGCCAATCAAGCTTCAGAAGACAGAGGGTTCTATGGGGCCTTGCAGCACCAAAAAAGAGAGCCTGCATTTGCACAATTCCCAAATCCCCAAAATCACTAGTTTGCTCTCAATTAACACTCTCCATTAACATCATTCAAGCTAAAAAGCACCGACACACTTAGTAGCTCAAACTGCAAACACTGCCATTTTGTTTCATCCTAGATTTTATCTTTTATCCAAACAATCATCATCACCTTTCTTATCATTCCTATCCATTCTCACTAACCAGTCACCAACCCAAGAATTTCCAAATGAATTACTCGCCTAAAAAAATAAATAAATAAACAGAAAGCATAGATTGGATTAGATTTCATAAAACATAATGCAGGGGAATTACATCCATGATAATTTTTTTCCATCTCCCATTTTCTCTATCCGAACGGGAGAAAAAAAAAAAAAAGAAGAAGGGAAACAACCTAATATACATATACATATATAATAAGAGAAAATATACGGGGAAAATTGAAAAACCTTTCTTTTTCCATATTTTCCATTGGCATACCTCTCAAATGGATCCATCCTTGGCTGAGAGACGCTTCAAGAACTCGTAGGTAGTAATCATGGTGGTCGCCGACAACGACATCGAAGCCCACCTAGGCCCCAACCCTCTATAGCACGCCCCCAACCCCTTCTCTAAGTAGTCTCTTTACTGTCCGTCCGATCGTCACCCTGCCCCCATCCCCGCCGTCCATCACCTGCATCCTCGTCTTGATCGTGTCCAGCGGCATCGTCACCACCGCCGCCGCACCCCCGCCACCGCCGCGCTCACCCCTGCACCGCCACCACCGTCGCGTAATCCGGCCTCAACGCCCCTCCTCCTCCTCCACCTCCGCGGCCGTCCTCAGCCGTGGAGAGGCGACGGAGGCCGCCGGCGTGGTAACCGATCCCGCCCCAGATGAGCCGCTGCGAGATGGAGTAGGACGCCACCAGACGGCATTGGAGGGGCGTAGGTAAGGATCGACATGCCGAAGCCGCGGTAGAGGCCGCGGAAGCCGTCCGATCCGAGGATCTTCTTGAAGGCGTCCACCCGCCGAGGTACCTCGCCGCGCCGCCGCCGCCCTGGACCATAAGGCGCTGGCTCACCACGTCGATCGGGGTCCACACCACCTGAGCCGCCACCGCCGCGCTGAGCCCCGCGACCGCCGAGGCGGCCGCCGTCGCCGCCGGCTCGGGGACCCCGAGCTGGACCGTGGCGGTGCCGACGGCGCTCTTGGTCACCTCCAGCGCGCTCATATATAGAGCTCGGGCGGGGATAGTCCCCGTGAGCGACGTCGCGAACCCTTTGTAGAAGCCCCGGAGACCCTCGTGCCGGAGGATCGACACCACCGCCCGGATGCACGACGGCGGCGGGTGCGTCACCTGGAGGCGGGTCTTCAGGACCACCGCGGGGTACAGGGCCGCCGATACGCCTGAGAAGAGCGCCGCACCGAGGACGAAAATCTGGACTTGTCCAGCATCTCCCAGCCCACCTCTGCTGGAAGGTGGATCTCCGCCGCCGCCGCCGCCCGCTCTCCTCCTCCGCACCCAAACTCATGTCTCTGTTTTCTTTCCTACCTATTATATTATACCTTCAACCTGTCCTTCATCTGTACAAGCCCCAACTAAATCCTCACCCTAATCATCTCTCTATATACACTATTCTACCCTAAAAACCAAAAAAAACCCTTTTTTGCGCGATCTCGCCGTGAAAGGAGCAATTCAGAACCGGAGAAGAAGCGAATGGAGCGTCTCTCGAGAGGAATACCTGACGCCGGTGTGCTCACCCGCCGGCGCCGACATACCCGCCGTGGAACTCCAGATCTAGGGTGAGAGTTTGGGAGGATGAGAAGAGGAGACGAAGAAAGGGGAGAATGGTGGAAGAATAGAGAAGGGAACGGCTTCACGGAAAGGGCGCGAGGGAGAGAGGAGATTTTTCCGGATCCCGGGGGCTTTTTGCATTTTTTATAGATTCGTTCCACCGGTGAGCGAGGAGTTCGAAGGAGACGTGTCTGTGGGCCGTTTGCGGTCGGGAGCAAAGGCGGTGAGAGGAATTACCGGCACCGCGGCACCGAGCCCATTATCTGCTGGTATCGGCACCACCGGTTACCGGCACCTTCAGGTAAATCTTTTAATCCTATCGACACCGAAAAAGCACCCAGAAATTAACCAGCACACTAATTGGCCGTTCGGATCATGGATAAAATCACGGACGTTATAATATTTTAACGGCTTTTGGCCAGTCCAATATGTTATATTTACGCTAAAAGAGTAAAAAATAATAACCATTATAAAAAGGTTATATTATAGTGTCATATGATCTATGAAAATACTGAATAAAAATAAATAGTCGTCAACTAAATTTTCCTTCAATTCAGTTTTTCAACCAAATTTTCTATCAAAATGTTGCACTGTTTGAGAAAATAATATATATATATTTTTAGTACACGAACAATACCTTAAATATAGCTACATTTCCATCACTTTCATGATTTTATAACGGTTTAACGGCTAGCAACGGTTTTCAGCAAAGTCTTTATATAGAAATAACGCCGTTAAGGTGGGTCTGATTTAGAAAGCTTAGGTGCTTGTATTAGGGTACGGGCTTTGAGTGGTGGTTAGTGCGCTACTTTATTTATACGGTGGGCGGGTGGCGCCCACGTAAAAGGGGCAGGGAACGGTGGGCTGTGGATCATGATGGTAGGTGGGTATGATGAATATCAGCCGTTGGATTGGTGGTCCTGGACTGAAGGATGCCCATAGATTGGAGGGGTTCACGTGGGCAATCAATAGGTGTGGCAGGAGGAGGCAAAGGTTCCGCAGGGCAGTGGGCGGTGTTTGCCACCTGGGCTTCCAGAATTTGCGAGATCTATAGGTTCTTGTTTCGAAGTGGGCAGGCTCTTAGGGGAGAAAAGAACGTCATTAATTATACTTTAAAGATTCCCTGTGTTAATAATAATTAGGGTATCCCTAGTTCCTGAAACCAATAGACTTTGTGGTTTGATGCACGGATAGCTCTGAGATATTTTATTTTTGAGATAATTATATTTAGATAAATTATATTTTAATATTAAATTATATTAATTTTTAATAATTTTAAATTATAAAATCATAATTTTGATCTTCAAATTTTTTAAACTATTTTAATATTATCTTTCGTTCATTTCTGATATCTTTCTTGCATCGAAAATTCTATGTGACAGTCATCGGTACTTATATGACGATCGTCGACACTAATTTAGAATAAAAAATAAAAAACCTACTCTCTCTCCCCCTCACGACCCTCCTTCTCTCTTGCGACTGCGCCACCACCCTTCTCTGCTGCAGCCCCCCCGGCCACCCCCACCCGTACTCATGCCGCCCCTCTTCACCATAGCTCCACCCCCTCCCACCACCGATGTCCGTCTTCGCCGCCCCTACCGTCCCTCTCCACAGTAGGCCCCCAGCCCTCACGCTCCCTTCTCAACCGGCGCTCGTGCCCACCCCTCCCACAATCGTTGAATCTATCCCAAGAATCGTTGAGTGCAATCATGAATTCAACGATTATGGCTATGTTATTTGTTGGGTTAATCCCATCGCCCCTGCCCCTGCCCTTAACCATCGGTGCCCATCTCCGGCTCCCCTGCCATCCCTCTTCACTGTAGCCCCACCCTGGTGCCGTTTCCACCCCTGCCATCTCTCTCCACCGTAGCCACCCCTTGCCGTCCCTCTCTGCCATAGCCACCACCCCTCCCACTATCGGCTCCGCCCGCCTCCAGATTGGCTGCCCCTCGCCCTCCACTGCCGCCCCCCTTTCTCCTTCTTCGCCTCCTGCCGCACCCCCTTCCCGCCGCCGCCAACATCCCAAAAATAAAAAAAAATAAAAAAGCTTCCCTATTTCGTCACTCCAAGCCTCCCACTTTGTTGAGCTGATGGGGGGGGGGGGGGCACAGAATCCACGGATGGTGATAGGGGGTGGGTGGGGTGCATCGGGAGTGGAAGCAC
>KE504633.1:2955930-2980515 GCA_000441515.1 Elaeis oleifera | reverse complement strand
TGATGCATCGGGGCGGACAAGGGTGCGGCTGGAGAGGTCGGTCGGGAGGAAGGAGAAGACTCCTGAGTTTTCTTCATTTTTTTTGGTTGCTTTGCGATTCGTACTTTGCCACGTAAGCATGCCAGTGCCATCTCTTCAAAAAATGGCCACATAAGCATCGGTTCAGCGAGAAACAATTAAATCGGTAAGAGAAAGTCATTAGAAATTGATCGAAGGGCAATATTAAGACGATTCGAAAAGATCAGAGATCAAAAATTACGGTTTTATAGTTTATGAACCATTTAAAAAGACCCAATATAATATAAGGACTGGAGACATAATTTACCCATTATATTTTCTCTAACTCAGATTGGATCTAATTTTTCTAATCTTTTTATAGTTTAAAAATAGTACTTAATCTTTCTATGGTTAAATCCATCAAATATAATCTTGCTTCATTATCCATATGGTAAAATAAATTTGAGAGTTTATTTTCATCGTGATTTGAATGTTCTGTTCTTCTCCAAATTCCTCGATCGGTCACCTATTTCCAAATCGAGCTTTTTTCCCTCGAATTGAAGCCTCCAATCATCTAATTAAACAAAAACACAAGTAGAAATTGAAAAAGAGGTACATTATTAATTTTTTATGATGTAATTTTTTTTATGGATTTTTCATTCCCATTTGGTAGTAATTGAATAAATTTAGATATTTAGATGATTGTACAGTGATCCCTCCCAATTTGGCGATGTTTGAATTTGTTTAAATTATTAATTAGTTGTCACAATGCTTCTTGATTTTTTTCTTCTAATGGCTAGTCCTCCTTTAGATATTTGGAATATTTTAAAGATTCGATAATGGTCTCAATATATATCTATATTTCAATTATTTTCAATCATTCAGCAATGGTCCTAGTAATTGTTTAGTGCGTTGGTTTTGTCCCATTTACCAGTGTTTAGATTTACTTAAATGATTATGCAGTGGTCCCAGTAAATCTGAATATTTTTTTTACAGTGATTTATAGTATTTGAATTACTTTATGAAAGAAAAGTGTCCTACAAACCAATCGCATAAGTGATGCGATGGAACTTTCTTTATAAATTTTAATATATGTAATGATATTTTCATAAAATGAAGTATTGATTCATCATTTTAGCTACATCTTACTATATTTAAGATTGTGATGAACCTCAAAGATTAGAATAATGATTTTAGAAAACATGAATGGGTCATACCTATGAAATCTAAAATCTTAAAATTTTAATCTTAAATATTTTTAGTCGTGGGAGTATTGAGTCGGAGATCAATGTTCTGAATAGACTGGCATATCCTATGTATGCTCAATGGAGAGGATGGCTGATTTCACTAGCCACTTGTGTGGAGATACTAATATAAGAATGTGGATGTTCATTTGAAAATGAGTCTACTGAATTAACTCACCGACAGAGAATATCTTATGGAAGCCTTATTTGCATGTCAAAAGATGATTCTCTAAATGTGAATTGTGCAAGTGATCCTTAGACTTGAGATTACTATGAAATCTTGTGCATATGAATCTATATTTTGGTTCGTACCCAGACATAATATTAAGACATATACAGAATATTTTGGATATAATGGAGTGTGTATGAAGGTTGTGAGTCAGTCAACAAAGAATCGATCACTCCTAGTAAGAGGAGATCACATCCTGTATATTCTCATCCCTAGATGATTCAGAAAAATTTTTTTGGCCAAAAACAGGATGAAGATTAGAAAGAATTTTTAATACTTTATCATTGGAGTCATCATTGGTTGTTAGAGAATCAATATGAATATGCATTTGAGTTTGACATGATTCTATACTCATGAACATATTCGGGATGCAGGAATGATCGAAGGATTGAATTGCACGGTAATTTATCACTGAAAGATATATTTGATATTTTCATTAAATTTTATATCTTCTGGATAGTCATGATACATTGCTAGACGTCAATTTTGACTTATAAGTTTGATCAAATTAAAGAGTTTAATTCGGTCGTCAATTAGAAAAAATTTAATTGCTGAACTCGAATTAGCTCGATTAGATCTAAATCGATTAGGAGTCTAATCAAATTAGATAAACTTGCATTCAGATCTACTGCTGGCTAGATATGGAATCCAATGAGTCACATATATAAAAAATTGACCAATGACTCTTTTGATAAGATTGATTGGAATTTTAGATCAAATCAGAGCCTCCGATAAGCATACTAGCATGTGTGGAAACCCTAGCCCTTGGGAGATCAATTTGGTCTCAAATCTTGCAAATTAGCTAACCCAATTTAGTGTGTATTTAGGTTAGGTCATGCCACCTAGAGGTAGCTCAAAGTGAGGCATCTAAAGTTCGCTTAACACCAAAAAACCAAGTGTCCAAGTTGTGAAGGACTCTTGGTGCAAAATTGAAGAGCGCACACGCTCATTTATTTTGGCATGTAGAAGGACCAAGAGTCCTTCTGCTTTGGGTCTCTAATTCATATGACAATGGATCAAATCTTTAACTCTCTCGCACACCATTTAAAGTATGAAAAATCTTTTAAATGGGCATGGAAACTCTCCTAGAACCAAGCCATGCGCACGAGAAGTTTTGGTCGCGAGAAGAGACGCGAAGACTCCTTCTGCTTTGAGGAGTCTTAGGTGCCATATTTTCTGATATCTTTTATGTTAGGATCAAATTTAAATGCTGATTCTATGGGATAAACTTGAAAAGTTATCAGATAATTGGATGGGTGCCTATAATGCCCTTTACTGGGCATACACGCACGTGATAGAGGAAGGACTCGCGCGTCTCTCCACGTTCAAGAGTCCTTCTGTTATTTAAATTCCTATCCAAAGGAGGCGTCCCTTGCTGATTACCTTTCCATTTGAATCATAAAATACGTGGCAAGTTTTCACGCTATTTTGATATGAGAATGGATGCGAGAAACTCATCTCTTCTAATGGCACATGCGTGAGAGAGAATCAATCGACGTATCACATCCTGATGAGTCCTTCTATTTGAAGACTTTCAGATAAATGATACGAGGACCTGATATGACTTTCCAGATAAGCGTGTCTTCTCTGTTGGTGACCCCTTTGGTTTATAAATAGGGGGTGGTAGATAGGATTGATCATTCAACTCTTACACATCCTATCTAATTCCTCTCTCCCTCTCTTACAACTTTAGGGTTTAGGACAAAGGCATGTTCTTTACGACAAACCTAATCCTAATAGCTCTAAAGATTTAAGAGGTCTAGAAGAAGGTGTCCAGATCTAGTTAAAATTTTTGAGAGGTCCAGACTCCAGTCTGGAGGAAGATCTAATCAACTGATGGCTAGTCGAGTTTTAAGGGCTAGAACTCTTGAAGCAAGGTGAAGGAGGAGCACTATCTTTGGTCTGATTTTTGTATGGATCACCATTGGAGAACAGACACTTGGATGTCTCATAAAAATTGAGATTAGTGCTACAAGTATTCTTCTTATCCAAGTTTAATTTAATTATGCTTTGATTGTTATAGTCAAAGATTCTTGGACATTCGGGTTTCTGTGCATCAGGTATTTTGAATAAAATTTTAAATACCTAGCCCTTCCATTGTATCACTAAAATCTAATAGTGGTATCAGAGTCTATCTTGATTTATACAATCAAAGCTTAGAATATTATCTTGATTGTGATCAAGCTTGGGTTTTTAATTTGGTTCAAATCGGATCAATGGTTGAATCCAATTGAACATCCAAACTCTAGCATGTCTTAAAGATATGTTTAGATACATAACGTTATGTTCAGAGGCATGATGTATGGATTATATATACATATGTAGATGTAGAATATTTTCTTGGTAGCCTAGTAGTCGGATTGGGATTCATCACCAGGCCATCCGGTCATAAGAACAAGTAGGATTCAAAAATCCTCTCTTCCTATTCCATGGGGTATTCTTATAGTATGTAGGAGTGCCACTATGATGTCTCAAGAAAAGAAACTACGAAAAGAATATTTATATTAATGCATACTATATATATATAATGCATACTATAGTTTGTTGTGATATCCACAAGGCTATGAGTGTTTTTAGAGATAAGAATTATGTTGAGAATTACATAAGATACAATTGGACATGTTTCTTATCTTTGAACTCATTGAGATTTGTTATGATATCCACAAGACTTCATTGAGGAATTAGGATCTCAATCCTATTAAGAAACCAGATTAGAATTTTTTATTTATCATAGGAGAGGACTATGGTATCCGATAAAATAGTAGATATAACTAGTCAAAAGATCTTATCTAGTTATATATATCAAACATGAGTGGTCTGCTTATATTATTATTTTTTACTTATGTAGATTTTATTCTACATTATGATTTCTTTATTTTCACTGCATAATATCATAGATGATAATAAGTTGATCGATCCAAACTATATAGATTGGTTGAGGAACTTACAAATTAGATTTGTACCAGAGAAGAACTTTGTTGTTCTGGATATTTCTGACCCTGAATCGATCAGTGATAATATTTATAAAAATAAGAAGGCAAAAGATATCCACTCGGATATCATCTATTCATTTTGCGGTAAATTTAGATATTGGAAGAATAATTGCAAGAATTACCTTGCAAGTTTGAAGCAAGATGCGAGTATAGTACCAAAAAGTGTGTACATGATACACACCTATTTTTCATTGAGTGGCTCAGACTCTGATACTTAGGTATTGGATATCGTCTGTGGATCGCATATATGCAATTTATTACAGTAACTACAGAATATCAGAGGTATGAAAAGAGGTGATTTTAAGCTTTAAGGCGCAAGTAGAGAGTCCATTAGCACAGAGGCTGTAAAAATTTATATGCTTAATTTATCTTCGAAGAAGATTTTGAAATTAAAAACTATTATTACATACCTAAGGTCATTAGAAATATTATTTATATGTCTTTGTTATTAAAGTAAGGTTATGAAATAAAGTTAATGGGCAATGGATACTCCATTTTTTTCTAATAAATTTTATGGCAATAGTTATATTGATAATAATTTTTTAATTCTAGAACTCAATAAAATATTTTTCATATTGATAGAAATATGAAAAGAAAGAGAGAAGATGTGAATATTATATATCTCTGACATTGCCATCTTGGTCATATTTGTGAGTCAAGGATAAATAAGTTATACAAAGAAGAATTTTTTGATCCGTATGATTATGAATCATTGAAAACTTGTGAATCTTATCTCATAGATAAAATGACTAAGACTCCATTCTCTAGACATAGAGAGATGATAAAAAAATTATTAGCCCTAATACATTTAGATGTATTAGGCTAATGATAACTCAGGCTAGAGGAGGATACTCCTATTTCATCAGTCTTACGGATGATTTATCAAGATTCGGATATGTCTATCTTATGAAACATAAATTTGAAACATTTGATAAGTCAAAGAGTATCAAAGTATGGTCGAGAAATAAACTGAAAAAAATATCAAGGTTCTTCGATCTGATTGAGGAGGAGAGTATTTATCCAGTGAATTTATTGATCATCTTAAGAATTAGAGTATTTCTTTGAACGGATCCCTCTTTATACACCATAGCTAAATGGTGTAGCAGAAAAGAGGAATCACACTTTGATAGATATGGTGCGGTCTATGATGTGCTTCACTTATCTTTCAATATCTTTCTGAGGATATGCCCCAGAGACTGCCGCATATATTTTAAACAGGTTGCCTTCAAAGTCTGTTGAAAATACTTTATATGAAATATGGAAGGAAGAAAGTCTAGTCTTAAATATCTTAAGATTTGAGGCTGTCCTGCTTATGTCAAGAATGTCTTCGTACATAAGCTTAGTGTTAGATCAGACAAATACAGGTTTGTAAGATATCCTAAAGAAACTAATGGATACTACTTCTACCATCCTACTGAACAAAAGGTATTTGTCAGTAGGCACACCATTTTCTTGAAAAATGAATTCATCCAACGAGGCAGTGGAAGGAATATTGAATTTACGAAAGTTCAGAATCTACAAATCAATCCAAAAATATCTGTGGTTGAACCACAAGAAGATCCTTAACTAGAAGTACCCAAGGATGAGTACATCTATAATACACACCTCCTCTCTGAAGATCAGATAGAGTGCACCAAGCACCTTTAAGATATGATTTTATCATTGAGAATGATAATTTGATCACATCATCTAGGATGATGTTCCACTAATTTATTCGAAATTATCATGAGTAGAGATTCAGATAGATGGCTGAAAGCCATAAAATTCGAAATGGACTCGATGTACACCAACCAAGTATGGATCTTGATTGATACGTCTGAGGGTGTGACCTCAATAAGGTACAAGTGGGTCTTTAAGAAGAAGATCGAAGTAGATGGCCAAGTGAAAATCTATAAAGCTAGGTTCGTGGTGAAGGATTTCAGATATAGATAAGAAATTAGCTATGATGAAATCTTCTCACCAATGGCTATACTCAAGTCCATCTGAATTTTACTTGTTATAGCAGTATACTATGATTTTGAAATCTGACGGATGGATGTTAAGACCACTTTTCTCAATGATAATCTTGAGGAAGAGGTCTATATGACTCAGTCAGAGAGATTTATCTCAAGTGGGAGGGCAAATTAAGTATGCAAGCTAAAGAAATCTATCTATGGATTGAAGCAGGTTTGAGGAGCTGGAACATCCGATTTGATATGACAGTCAAAGAGTTTGGCTTTATCAAAAATAAGGATGAACCATATGTGTATAAGAAGATAAGTGGGAGTGCTATTATCTTCTTGATTCTGTATGTCGATGACATACTGCTCATTATGAATGATATCCCAATAATGCAATCGATCAAGACTTGACTATCGAATTAATTTTTCATGAAAGACTTGGGTGAAGTATCCTATATACTGGGTATAAAGATCTATTGAGATAGATCTAAGAGGATACTAGGCTTGTTCCAGTCTCGATACATAGATCTCATGTTGAAGAGATTCAACATAGAGATAAGTAAGAGAGGTTATCTGCCTGTAAGTCATGGCATACATTTCTCCAAGAAATATATTCTATGACACCAAAGGAGAGGAAAAGAATGAGTGAAATCCCTTATGCTTCGTCTGTAGGATCAATAATGTATGCAATGATATGTACCAAGGCCTGATGTAGCTTATGTTTTAAGTATAGCTAGCAAATTTTATGTTGATCTAGGAGAGGATCATTGAAAAGCTGTAAAAAATATTTTGAAGTACCTAAAAAGGACTAAAGATATTTTTCTCACATATGGAGGAGGATCAAAGTTGAAATTAGAGAGATATACAGATTTTAATTTTCAATCTGATTTGAATGATAGCAAATCAATATTAGGATACGTATGTATCCTAAATGGTAGAGCAATAAGTTGGAAGAATTTCAAACGATAGATTATAGTAGACTCAGCCACTGAGGTAAAGTACATCACTGCTAGTAAAGCCGCTAAAGAAGCAGTCCGAATGAATATATTCATCACAAAATTGGGTATTGGTTCCTAAGATAAAACAACTCGGGCCAGTTTATTATGATAATATTGAGATCGTTTGCTTAAGCAAGGAACATAGATCTCATTTGACACCTAAGCACATCCACTGACGCTTCCATCTCATTCAAAAATTATAGAGGGACAAGATGTTATCCTAGAACAAGAACAATATAGTAGACCCATTCACTAAGACCATACCACAGCAGCTATTTGATCGCCATCTTGATTATATAGAATTGAAATACAAAGGCGATTGACTTTAGTGTAAGTGAGAGATTGAAAGAGGAATGCCCTACAAGCCAATCGCATGAGTGATGTGATGAAACTTTTTTTATAATTTTAACTCATGTAATGATATTTTTATAAATAAGGTATTGATTCATCATTTTAGCTATATCTTACTATATTTAAGATTATGATGAACCCCAAAGATTAGGACAATGATTTTAGGAGACATGAATGGGTCATGCCTGTGAGACCTAAAATCTTAAAATCTTAATCTTAAATATTTCTAGTCATGAAAGCATTGAGTCGGAGATCAATATTTCGGATAGACCGGTACATCCTATGTATGCTCAATGGAGAGGGTGGCTGATCTCACTAGCTACTTATATAGGGACACTAATATAAAGATGTGGATATTTATTTGAAAATGAGTCCATTGAATTGACTCACCAATAGAGAACATCTTATGAAAGCTTTACTTGTATGTCAAAAGATGGTTCTCTAAGTGTGTGCAAGTGATCCTTAGACCTGAGATCACCATGGAATCTTATGCACATGAACCCATATTTTAGTTCATACTCAGGCACGGCATTAAGATATATATGAAATATTTTAGATATGGTAGAGTGTGTATGAAGGTTGTGAGTCAGTCAACAAAGAATTAATCACTCCTAGTAAGAAGAGATCACATCCTGTGTATTCTTATCTCTAGATGACTCAGAAAAAGTCTTTTGGTCAAAAGCAAGATGAAGATTAGAAAGAATTTTTAATAAAAGTGGCAATCAGATTGGGTCAGATCATAAACGAATCGGATCAATGTGGGTCGGATCAGAAATCATCAGTCCAAACCCGATCTGTTTATTAAATGGGTCAAAAATTCAAATCTGAACCCAACTTATTTATTAAACAGGTAATCCAACCCGACCCATTTAATCTGTTTATTAAATAGGTCAAATTAGGTTAAACAGGTTAAATAGATTAGATTAAATAAATCAGAAATAGGTTAAACAGATTTTAAACAGATTAAACGGATCTTAAATAAGTTAAATAGGTTAAACAAGTCGGGTTAAATGGGTCAGAAATAGATTAAACAGGTTAAATATCTTAAATGGATTATCTGACTCAATCCGATCTGAATATTAAATGGATTAAACAGATCAAATATCTAAAATTAAAATCTGACCTAATTATTAAATGGGTTAAACGGATCGATCCATTTATGATCCAAATCTGTTTAGCCTAAATCTAAATCTGTTTATGACGGGTCGAACATGGATCAGGTTAACGGGTCGGATCATATTTTATTAGTCTTAGTTTTTAATGCTTCATCATTAGAGTCATCATTGGTTGTTAGAGAATCAATATAAATATGCGTTTGAGTTTGACATGATTTCATACTCATGAACATATTCAGGATGCAAGAATGCTCGAAGAACTGAATTACACGATAACTTACCACTGAAAGATATAATTGATATTTTTATCAAATTTTATAACTTTTGGATAATTATGATATGTTGTTAGATGTCAATCTTGATTTGTAGGTTTGATCGAATTAAAGAGTTTAATTCGATCTCCTCTTTAATTCGATCTCCAATTAGAAAGGATTTTAATTACTGAACTTAGGTTAGCTCAATTGGACTTAAATCGATTAAAAGAGTCTAATCAAATTAGGTCAACTTATATCTGAACCTACTGCTAGCTAGATGTAGAATCCAATGGGTCATGCATATAAAAAATTGGCTAAGAATCCTTTTGATAAGGTTGATTGAAATTTTGGATCCAATCAGGATCTCCGATAAGCATGCTAGCACGTATGGAACCCTAGCCCCTTAGGAGATCAATTCGATCTCAAATCTTACAAATTAGCTAACCTAATGTGGTGTGTATTTGTGTTAAGTCATGCCACCTGAAGGCAACCCAAAGTGGGGCATCTAAAGTCCTCTTTACGCCAAACAACTAAGAGTCCAAGTTGTGAAGGACTCTTGGCGCAAAATTGAAGAGTGCACGTGCTCATTCATTTTGGCGTGTAGAAGGACCAAGAGTCCTTCTGCTTTGGATCTTTGATTTATATGGCAAGGGGATCAGATCTTTAACTCTCTCGTACATCATTTAAAGTATGAAAAACCTTTTAAATGGGCGTGGAAACTCTCCTGGAACCAAGCCGCACAAGCGAGAAGTTTTTGGTCGCATGAAGAGATGCGAAGACTCCTTCTACTTTAAGGAGTCTTAGGTGCCATATTTATCTGATATCTTTTCATGTTAAGATCAAATTTAAATTCTGATTCCATGAGATAAACTTAAAAGTTATTAGATAATTGGATGGGTGCCTATGACACCCTTTACTGGGTGTGCACGTGTGCAACAGAGAAAGGACTCGCGCGTCTCTCCACGTTCAAGAGTCTTTCTGTTATTTAAATTTTATCCAAATGAGGCATCCCTTGCTAATTACCTTTTCATTTGAATCAGAGAATACATGGCAAGTTTTCATGCTATTCTGAAATGGGAATGGCTGAGAGGAACTCATCTCTTCTGATGGCACGTGCGTGAGAGGGAATCAATCGACGTATCACACCCTGATGAGTCTTTCTATTTGAAGACTCTCAAATAAGTGATACAAGGACTTGATATAGCTTTCCAAATAAGTCGTGTCTTCTCTATTGGTGCCTCCTCTAATTCTATAAATAGGGGCGGCAGAGAGGATTGATCATTCAACTCTTACACATCCTATCTAATTCCTCTCTCCCTCTCTTACAACTCTAGGGTTTAGGATAAAGGCTTGTTCTTTAAGACAAGCCTAATCTTAATAGCTTTAAAGATTTAAGAGGTCTAGAAGAAGGTGTCCAGATCTAGTGAGAGTTTTTGAGAGGTCCAGACTCGGATCTGAAGAAAGGTCTGATCGACTGATGGCTAGTCGAGTTCTAGGGGCTAAAACTCTTAAAGTAAGGTGAAGGAAGAGCAATGTCTTTGGTCTGATTTTTGTGTGGATCACTATTAGAGGGTGGACACTTGGATGCCTCATAAATTGAGATGACCACTACAGATATTTTTCTTATCCAAGTTTAATTTAATTATGCTTTGATTGTTATAGTCAAGATTTTCTGGGCATTAGGGTTCGGGTGCGTCAGGTATTTTAAATAAAAATTTTAAACACCTAACCCTTCTACTGTACCACCAAAATCTAACACTTCATATGATTATAAAATGGTCACATTGTTACTCTTAGACTATGTAATAGGATTACTTCTTTATAGACTTAGTTGTTGCTAAATAAGTACTGATGTTATTTATTTTGCATGCAGATATGACCAATGTTAGATTCTCTTTTAAGATCCATCATGGAAAGTCCTATCAAAGGGATCCAATGCAAATATTCTGGAGGTAAGGTGGATCACTGTAATGATGTTGATACTGACCTGATGAGTTATGTTGAACTCCAAAGCATGTGTGTTGATCTACGATGCCATCTACCAGTAATATATACTTCTTAGTATCCAATGGTAATCTTGAACATGGATTAAGATTATTAGAGATTGATGATGATGTAATATATATATTGGAGTTACATTCGGAGTGGGAAGTATTCTCTATTGTGATCTATATAACTGGTATGTTGCTATTGAATATGAGAGGAGGTTCCATAGCTATCTAGAAGGATGAGTTTAGGACCCAAGAGATCCAGGATGAGGTTGTAGGTACACAGGTCATTATTGAGTTTGTGGACTTAGCTGTTAATGAGGGGCTGATTAATTTCTAATAATAGAGCTAATGAGATAGTTGATGCTATAGTTGATCATCATAGGAAGAATGATAGACATGAACCACACATTAGGTCTGACAATGAGAGGAGTGATAGCCAAGATGGTTGGTTGTTGATGATGAAGCAAATGCTAGGATAATGAAATGAAGATGATTTGACTTAGTTGAATAAGGGTCTTAAAGGTTCTAATGATGATAACATCTTCAATACTAAGACTTCTAGCCTCGGTCATGAACATTATTCATTTGTATCTACTTCAGATCATTTTGATGCTACAGGGCCATGTACAGAAGGAGAATATATTTTTTAGAGGATTTTGCTGAGGACCCTCTATATAATGAAGAGTTGAGAAGTATGCATGGGTCATATGAAGATGAGAGGGAGCATAATCCAGAATTCAATGAAGAAGTGAACATGGCAAACCGAGACTTACAGCAGGAGATGAAGTTTACTAATGGAAAGGGTGAAAGTTGTTTATTAATGTATGAAACTTGATGTAATGGACGAAGTGCTGGTTATGGAACTTATTTCTTTCATGAATTTGTGATGAACTTATTTAAGAACAGTAATATATCAATTGTTTGAAATATGTTTGTTTGGAATGGATAAAATTGGTTATGTAATGTTATCAATTAACATGAAACTTGGTTATGCAGTGATATGAAATTTGATTATCAAGAAATGATTTACTTAATGTGTTATAAAATTTGATTATGTATATTTCAACATGATTCAGCACCACATTAAGCACCATATTAAACACCACTAACTTAGTCGAAAAGAGATTCTACACCATATTAAATAGCAACATTTAAATAAAATAGAACATGATTAACTATCATACAACCAGCAAAGTGGATCAAATGAAAACTCATTATGGATCAAATGAAAATTCATTAACTCAAAATATTTCAATACATTATTGAATATATTTTTCAAAACTAGAAGACTAGCCAAATAGAAAAATACTAAGGCAAACATTCCTACTTTTTAGTTTCTTCGATCCCTCTAAGCAGCAGAGTGCCACTAGCAATATATAACAAATATTCAAGATCCAATCAATGCATATTTGTAGAATTTCTCCCTTTCTCGAGCTATTGCTTCCTTTTTTAAAGCAAGCATCTCTTTTGAATGAGGTATTTTTTTTTTCTGTTTTGCAACATCTGCCATTTGCTAAAGTCGTTAAATTTTGTCCAAAATCTCGAAAGTAATTTTAGTCCCACGTATGCAGATCAGAGAGTCAACCCACTCAAAGTATCAGATTATCAATCTATCAAAAAATTAACCAAAAAAGCATATTAGCTCTCTCATCTACCTCGTACAATATGCAAATCAATAAAAAAATTGAGTAATTACACCATATTTGGAGCAACCATGAAACTTTCTTCTGAAATTTTTCATTGTTAATGATGTTCTAACCATGAATTATTTCTGATAATAGCAATAAATCTATCCAGCATTGCTGTTACTTAAGGAAGATAATAACGATATGCTTTCAATTTGATGGAAAAGAGATTTGGAAAAGTAAATGACCAATCGAGTGATTTGGGAAAAAACAGAGCATTCAAATCATAGTAAAAATTAATCCTTGAACCTATTTTACCATGTAGATGGTTAACGGAGCAAAACTACATCTAACAGATCTAACTGTAGGTAGATTAAGTACTACATTTCAAACCATAGGAGGCTTAGTAAAATCGAGTCTAACCTCAGATGGGGAAACTATAATTATCTCTTTATTTTTAATTTTTTATAAGTATCTATATTAGGATTATATGAATCCCTCATCTCTTTTAAACAAAATGAAGCCATCTTCTGCTAGTAAAAAATATCTTTATCTAAAAATATAAAAACATTAATTATAGTAAGTGCATGCATATGTGGTCTTAGGGTGAGTTTTATTTGCAATCTGAATTGGAATATGAATGGGTTAGAATGAAAATCAGAATAGCTATATTATAGACACGTTTGGTTTATGATTAGAATCAAAATTAAAATTCAAATTAGATTTGAATACTTTCCTATAGAGATTGGATTTTAGGACACTAGGGACATTCTTATTCCTTTTTGGAATTATAATGAAAATTGGGCTCCTTCTAACTAAACAACATCAATGGAAGTCACTCCATTCCAAAGTCCAACTCTCTCCAACCAAACATGCCCTTAACATTTTTTCAAAATAACTAACTTTGTCAAAATAAATAAGAAATAATATTAAGAGATGGATTCAAATCTTTGACCTTATATAATCAATAACTATACCACACTACTTAAACAATAGAGAAGGTGGTCATGTCCATAGTAAGCAAAATAGGAAAATAGGAGTTGCAAGGTAGAGGTAGTAGACATGGCTCGATAAGAAGTTGACATTAGAGAATAGAATAAAATGGATGTATCCTACTTTAAGAGTGTATTGATCCATAATATAGTAGAAAATTAAGAAAATAATCACTTATATATCATGCTTACCGTGTAATTTATATTTTGTTAGTTGGATTTTAATCATTTATCAGATATTATTTGACTGATAACATGAGGATTATTCTTGAAATCCTCCTCATCGGGTCTATAGCATGCACTAAGTATAAGAAGTATTAGTATGTCTATTACAAAGATTATGATGGCGCTAACTTGATTACTCATTCCGTCTTTCTTTTTTGTTCTTTGTGCGTCACTAATGTTGATAATTCCTTATTGATATCTTCTTTTATTTGTACTTGATTGCTTGCAAGACTTATTACCTCAATTTAACCTTTTCATTGAGTAATTCTTTTATTCGCTGAATATATATAAAGATAGGCCTAGTCTAATCTTATTTAGGTAATTATAAAAGTTCAAACCCACGATTTCTATGGGATTTGGCGCCTAGTAATCTAAACAAATCCTAAAAGATATCAAAAGATTTTTATTCAAGTAATATTTTTTTAATGTGCCATAATTATATCCAAAGTATTATGCAAAATCAACTATTTAGTATTTTTCATTACTAGAATTTATATCAATTTTATCACTACTATATGTTAACATCTCTCATCTTTGCCAATCACCCTAATATAAGCATGCTATAGCAATTCCTCTTAGCATCACTACTTCGCTACAGTTGTAGCTATGTTCCTAAATTGTCATTCCTCTCCACATTGTGCCAAATATCACACATTCCTTCTATGTTGAGAATTTATTACCCACACTATATACACCATATTGCTGTGCGCGCAGCCAATAATAGCTATTAATTTCTATCGGCCCTATTTATCAAGCATGCATCTTAATGCACCATCGCATAAATATCATTGTGATTAACTACATGCAAGATCAAACTAGTGCATGCAGTGTAAGCAATAATTTCTTCTCAACTCTCTCTCACCAGTGAAAATATTTTGATAAAGGAACCCTATCACCTTCACCAACTTCTTGTCCCGTTTTACTAATAATACCGATCAAAAGTTGTCTCCTCCTAATTTACTAGGGTCATGCTATCCTCTTATTGCACATATGAAAATTTTCACACAAGCATGTGATCTCTCATGCATGCATGCTGCCATCTTGAAGTCATCTCATCTACTCATATGTTGCATCATGCTATCATATGAGGGCAGATGCAATGTGTTCTAGGTACCAAGGGGACGACGTCCATATTTTTTAGATTCTATGTCTGCATTCGAAAGATAGCCTTTTTGTTAGAGTTTTATCTAATTAATCTTATTCGGATGTTGCCCATACTAACATGTATTGAGATTTGTTTTATATGTTTTAGATTCATATAGACTGACTAAAATAAACCTTCAATAAAATGATAGAAATATATTTGATGATTTGATAAAATTAAGCTCTACACAATCATAATGGATAATGTCTATCTTTCAGTTTTTATAATTTATTTAAATATTGCCTCTAATGAGTGAGACATGTTATAAAAGACATCCTTATGGACTTGATCTCCAACTTATCCAAGAACTTATGAGATCCTTCTCATCAGATATATTTGAAATTGGACGGATTGAAAACTAAGGTACTGCTTGATGAAAGCGCTGAGCACTCCAGCTTGATTCTCTAGTAGTTGCAAGCTGCAAGTGGTTTACAGGTTGATTTGCTATAGGTGTTTGCAAGTTGACATAAAAGATCCTGAACAACACTTCGATGGTTTTGTCTTCTTGTAAATTTTATTACCCATAAAGTTTTATATTTTATCTTGAACTTTATCATTAGGATGTGGTACTTGCTGCAGCGTTGGACCAAATTATAGGATATGGGCAACAGAGTGGAGAACTAGGAAATGGAAGTGGGCTTAGTCAGATAGATCAATGAAAGAATTAAATTCTACCAAATAAAATGAAAGACTTGCATGCTTCAGTCCTTTTCTATTGAAAAGATGACAACCGATCTAATTATTGGTGGATAGGTTTGTGATTGGAAGCACCAATCCTCATGCGACATCGTATCATCTTGGATCTTTTAATCATGGCTCAGTTGATCTTTGAATTATTTCATAGGAGGAACCGAGATTTGAGTTTTAATTATATAAATTAAAAAATTTCACTTCGTTTGGCATAAGAGCTGAGGAAACTTCTTGGTATAGGAATACAAATTCAAAGCATAGAGCCTCTTATCTCAAACTTGGGTCCAGTATCCGATGTGAGTACGCCTAACGGTTAATATAGTTACGTGCACTTGATTTCTTTCTTGAAAAAACTAATAAGAAATATCTAATTGAGTTTAAACTTAAAAATAGCTACCTATTTAAGTTCAAATAAAAAATTCTTCATATTTGAAATATAACTTAAAAGCAACTATCCAAATGAGATAAAATGATCCAATTGCCCTTGCAGTTATAAAGCAACACTACACTATTATAAAATAATACTACACTATAATAAAAATAATATTATACTATTATAAAGTAATACTACACTATTATAAAGTTATACTATACTATTATAAAGCAACACTGTATTGTTATAAAGTAATACTACAATAAAGGAATACTACACTATGATAATGTAATACTACCTTATTATAAAAAATACTACACTAATATAACACAATAAAGCAACACTATATTATTATAAAAAAATACTATACTAATATAATGTAATACTATTTTATTATAAAAGAATACTATACTAATATAATACAATAAAGCAATACTGCATTATTATAAAGGAATACCACACTAATATAATGTAATACTACCTTATTGTAAAGTAATACTGCACTATGATAATATAATATTACAGTATTTTAAAAAAATAAGAATAATTTTAGCCAAAATGGGTAGTTGCTTTTAACTTATGTTTGAATGGATAGGTATTTTATATAAACTTATTTAAAAGCTACTTTTAAGTTAAAAGTAGAGCTGGAGATTTATCTCTAATTCTCTATTCTTTATTTCTTTCTTTCTTTCTATATTGACTTATTTATTTATTTATTAAATCAAGATGAAAGTCCCATCGCATGGGAGATGAGGAGATATCCATGGTGTTTGAGAAAGTTCCATTACGTCGTAGCGACCATTCATTTGGTCATGCTATTTATTTACATAATATATGATTTTTAGGTCTTACAATTTATTCAAAATAAATATTTTATGAAGATATAAATACGAATAGCAAATTTTATAAAGACATAATTTAATATATTTAGGAGAGTATATATTAAAAAATCTAAAAGATTAAAGCATAAAATCTTAAATCCTGAAGGGCATAAAAGCACAATCTGACAGAAGGAAAGGACTGATACAATCAAATTAAAATCAAAACCAAAATCCTAACATCATAGTGTTGCTGAACACCCTCCTAAAAAAAACTATCAGTATAAAAAAAAGCCCCAAGAATAATTTTCAAAAAAATAATAGCACTAAAATAAAAAACTCATTTCACCTGAAATAAGACCAAAAATAACAAACATTGAAATAAACCACGTATCAGCGGTATAGCAAACTGATAAACCTAGATGGAAGAATGATAACTTCAAACACCGAAAAGAATAAAAATAACAAGAAATCAAAGAAATGATTGTAGGTATGGATGAAACCATATCAAATATGGTAGAAATTAAAAAAAATAGATCAGCGAATTAAGAGCAATACCTTCAATTTGGAATCTTCGAAGCAATATGGTTTCGTATTAGAGCCTGCTTGGGCTGGCGACCTATAGGGACAATATGATGGGTTGACTATCATTAAGTTGGAAGGAATTGACAAAGAGGCCGAGAATTGAAGAGTTGAAGCCTAAAGAATTACAGATAGCCCAATGGGAATTAAGAATCAAGGAAAATTATGGACGGAAATTAGGACGAGCTGAATTCACCAAAAATGAATGGTCAGTGTCCACTCATACCAGCTTAGGTAAGCTTGATTGGATATGGGCCTAGCTTGGGCCTCAGGTCCGATTTCAAGCTTGATTCCAAGCCCAGCTTTAGGCTTAGTCTGGGTTCGAGCCAAGCACTGATCCCAACCAAACCCGAATATCTTCAAGACCTATTTAGGTCCTAACCAATACAAGTTGCCATGGGCCTAGGCCATGGCCCAATCCAAAGTTAGGCCAACCCGATAGCCCTTGAGCTTGAGCTTGCTTCTAGCCTTAGATGGATATGACCTTATTGCAAGTGATAGATGTTTTTCTCCACTTAAAGAGATATTTAGAAATCAAAATCGAGGCACTAGTTGGCTATCCTCTTCATCGAAAAGAGGCTTAGGGTTCAAATTAAGAGTGGCAATTGGATTGGGTTAGACATAGGATGCATCAAAATCTATCTGCATGGACTTAACCTATCTATTAAACTTATCAAAAGGATCAACTCGAACCTCACCATTTATTAAATAAGTAATCTAATTGAATCAATTTAAACGAGATAAATGATTAAGCATTATTATCCCTAATTTAAAGCAAGTGCTCATATTCTAAGGAATCGCATAACTATTATCCAATATAAAATAGCCCAAATAATAGCAACCGCATCAATGACATCACCCTAGTTCAAATTCAAGTGCCCATATTTTAGTAGCATAACTATTATCCAAAATAGTAGTAGCAGCAGCAATATAGTTACGATAATAATTTAGTACTAATTGTAATAGTAGCAGTAACAAAATAGCAACACTAATAATGGTAGTAGCGCTCTTAATTCAAACCCAAATAGCGCAACTATTATGCAACATAATAGTAGCAAAGTAGCAACACTAGTAACAGCAATAATATTAATAGTGGCGGTAATAGAAACAGCAGTAGCAATAATAATAATACAAATAATAGCATGAGAAGCAATAATAGCATTAGCAATAGCAATACTAGCAGTAATAGCAATAATAGAAAAATAACAATAATAGCAACAGTAATAATAATAGGGATAAGGTAACAGTAATAGTGGTAGCAGCAGCCGCCATGGCAGTGGCAGCTCTGAGAGTGAGTCAAGACATCTAAATAATCTCAGTGTAATTGAAAAGGTTCTATCAAACTCAAGTAGGCCTACATTTGTACAGGGAGCTACAAGGATAATGAGGGATAGCGGGGAACGAGAATAGTCAGTCAAATGCTTAAGAGAGACAAAAGAACACTATACATTTAGCCATCCCCTTAAGTAATCAATGCCATCATTTTCACGTAGGTAGGCAGGAATACATCCACAAAACCCTCGCAGTGGAGTTGGACAGCTGTGAAAGCTACATAGTGGCAATCTGCTTTTCCTAATGATCTCAGTGATAAGGCCGAAAAATAATTTATATGGAATCAGAGATCCGAATCTTAAATCTTTAAAACCAATCCAGAACGAACCAAGCTTGCTCGTTCAATCTTTATCAAGCAGTGCCACGTCATGAAGCAATGACAATAACTATACAAAAAGATTACTGTCGGACCCTAAATCCCAAGATATTTGGACCTGAAACCAACTAAAACCATAAGAATCGGAACAATCGTACAAGTCAACAAAGAAACACCATCCATTAACATCTGGAGGATGATAATACCTATGGTAAAGCAACTAAACATGATCACAGCTAAAGATAGATATCATTCCACATCCAGCAGAAGTGCTCTAAATGTGTGAGGGTCCAACATTAAAAAAGAGGATTCTTACAAGAGTTAACAAGATAAGCACCTTTTCCTACAAACTAACAGAAAATTTGGCATCAGAGGGCAGAGCCCACCAAAATGCACAGAAGAGAACCTTGCAACAGGCCTCTCAGGAGGGGCGGGTTCTCTTGTTGCTGCATGATGGGCACTTGTACTGCTTGATGTGCTCAGCTCTAGCAGGGGTGATCTTAACACATTTGCCATGAAACCACTGTTCGCATATGTCGCAGCAGATCCAGAACTCATCTGTTCCATTGTTGTCCCCGCATGCACCACACAAGGTCTCCCCATGCTCCTCTTCGTCTTCCTCATCCAGACCTTCATCTTCTTCCTTTGGCTGACCCTTTGAATACTTGGCCTGGGACTCTGATGCTCGCTGATTTATGGTCGGACAACACAAAAGGGCAGAGATGATCAAAAAGAGAGAGTGGAAGATAATAACTTGACTGCAAGCAAACATAGAACAATGCAGATGAATGATATGTTGGATGAAAGTAGCAAATTTCCATCCTTAACGGAGATGATGGGCCCATAAGTGGATTGGCACCTCATCAAGATGACATGAAGGTCATAATTCTCATTTAATTTCCAAAACAGATGGCATATGCATTAACAAGGAAAACTTATAGGATAAAAAGAAAAAGAGGATAATCCAAACTACAATCCCATATAATTACAACAATTTGCCTGGATGATAATGCGGCCAATTTAGAAGATGATTTACATGCCCATTTATTCTAGAGAAAAATGTGATTTATTCACCACCCTCCACAAATTATCAGAAAAAGATTTATCAGCAAAACAGATATGCAAACATAAATACATGAACAAAAATCAATCAATATTTCCCCCCTAATCAAAATCTGCATAATGTCAACTTCTAATATGCATAGAGAACACGTCTACACTGAATGATCGTGAAACTTATGAGCACAGTTATTCTGTTTTAGGGCACAAAAAATTGTCACCTAATACCGTATAACCAATTAAATCTGTCTTAGAGAATTTAGTTTTTCCAATATAAGGAGACAGTGATAAACATGCAAGACCAATCGCAAAGTTCGAACAAACCATCAAGAGGACCGAAACTTTACCACTTTAGAGTTTGACTTGGATTTTTACTGCTGTGATTGGTACCCGATGTTTTCACTTTGTTCTTCCCATTCACTACTTCATATATGGTAGGCAGTTCGTTAATCAAGCCAAACAAGCGCTTCCTGCATCATAAATACCAACAGAAGCTTACTGGAGTGCCACAAATTAAAGGTTGGAATCTGTCATTACTTGATTCCACCAGAAAATGGAACAAGATAAGATGAAAATGCTCTAAAGGAATAGAAATAAGACGAAACTCAAAAGATGGGAAAAGCAAAGATAATTATCAAATCATGCATACCTATATCAATTCAGAATAACAATGCGAGCTAGCAAGTTCGAGACAAACATTACTTACATCAAATTTCACATCTACTCAGGTTCCCGATTCCAGAAGAAATTACTTCAGCTCCTATAACTTATATAACTACATCTTACTTATTTCTTTGATTATTTGTCAATTGGTCCACTTAGTTAATAGTTGCATACTCAAGGATCACCAACTTGGAACCGGACCCAATGCCGGCCAGTGATACGAGCTAGTACGCCCCGTACCGGACCATACCAGGCCCTAACCGACATGGAAATGGGAGATGGACTAGGGAGAAAAGAGAGACGGGAGGAGGGAGAGGGAAAGAAGAAAAGGGAGGCCGGCGGAGATGCCGGCGGTGGCCACCGAAGGGCCATCGAGGCCTCTTGGGCTCCACAGTCTTCCATAAGAGAAAATGAGAAGAGAGAGAGATAGAGAGGGAAAGGGAGGGGAGAGGAGGGAGGGGAAGACGGCGGAGAGGTCATCGAAGGGCCACCAGGTGGTCGTCGAACAGCGCAAAACACCCTACGGCCGCTGTTGGAACCCGCGACGGCCACAGGGGTATTTTGGGCTGTCCAGCAGCCTCCCCGCCGCCTTTCCCTCCCTCCCTCTCCCCTCCCTTCCCCTCTCTCTCTCTTCTCACATCTTGCAAAGGACCGCAGAGACCCAAAGGCTCGACGGCCCTCCAGCAGCCTCGGCAAGCCACTATTGGCCTTTCCCTTTCCTTTCCTCCCCTCCTCTCTCTTCCTCTTTTCCTTTTCCCTCGCTCCGTCTTCACCGGCATTCCGAATCAAACGCCCAAACTGCACCAATTAGCCGCCGGTACGGTTTGGGGTGGTTCGATGAGCCATGCACATACTATTCCAAGTTCCCGACCAAATTAGTTTTATGAAACAATAGTAAATAAAGGGTATCCAACCAAATCTCATAACCTAGTTCCAAGGGAGAATTCAATCTCATTGATATGAAATATAAACAAATCATCAAAGTCCTATCAACAATCAAGTTATATCCTTCACCAAAGCCTCCGGTCAAGCTTTAAACTTCAATTTGACACTCTTCACCTCCATATTGCTGATTCTTCAAGATTCTTCAAGAAAAGACCCACATCCATGTCCATATTGGGCCTTCCCTCTTAGGCGCATGACATACCATCTCAGCCAGTTCTATATTCTGTAGTTTCGAGGAACACCTAAGCTTCATATAACCTACATAATTCAATCACAATCCTTCCTCTTATTACCACACATGATACATAGATTTTAGCATTGTCATATCTAAGAACTTGTCAGAAATCTTTGAAATTTTACATCTTTCTCTATTCTGATAGTGCAGGTACAGCCGTTCAAATCAGATGAGAAACCTGCTCGGGCCCTTTTCAATGCGTAACCATTATTGTTATCCAACAATACCTGCCCAAGCTCTGTAGACTTTCTTGAACCCCTGATCCCTGAGCATGAGCTGATCAGAGAACACTGTGAGTCTGTGACATAAATGATACCACTGACTCAATATTTATAGCAAATACTCTATTTCTGTAACAATACAAATATTGTTAAACACTAAAAAAATTGCATATGTAATGCATAAATTGTGTTTGAAAATTGCAAGCACTACTTGAATATCAGCATATCATTTATTATGTTCATCAAGACTCTCTTTAAATACCATATGTGCAGACCTCTAAATGACACTGCCCACATAAACAAGCAGGCACATGTATATGCATCTATCTGTATTCCATGGTAATAAGTCATGGAAACCTCTAACTCGAAAATAAGAATGATAAAAAATCACAGAACCTTCTCCTTATTCACTTGAACTGCGCAAAGCAAGTATTTTTCTTGAAGACCTGCATTATCTGACTTTCTAGACTGTTTAAGCAAAATAATAATAATAATAATAAATTACTTCATTAGCTTCAAGCAATACTTTAACATGAAACACGTATCTTTTCATTGCTTGATCCAATTAAATCCACGAAAGATACTTAAAATACAGCTCTTGCATTGCTAGAGAAAGTTAACCATGATTTGCATATGTTAAAAATTAGTGAAAAACCACAACTGGAACACCCCTCCCCTGTTCAGGGTAAAAATCTCTTCACGATAAATATATTTCAGAATCTTGAATATAAATGTATATTTAACTACTAAAAGAATGAACTCCATATGCGGGGGGGGACGCGCGGGCATGGATGTTTGGTAACTAAGTATCTACTTAAAGAAGAGCACATTTATAAAATAGATGGTCTGTCAGCTGGGGAATACTTTTATCACAACAGAAGCCTCAAGCAAGCATCAACTCTGTCCAAGAAGGAACTAAGCAACCAAATAGCTGCAACAATTTTTTACATTTGTTTCCTTTTCTGGGTTTCCTTGTCAGAGTCTATTTGCAGGTCTCCAATACAGATGTCCTGGAAAAGTACCTACCTTGACACCTTGAACAGAATGGTACTATCACACATGTCATGCAGACATTATTATAGGCCAGAGTTCATGTATGCATCATTAATTATTATGGCAAAAATCAGCATCCATATTAAGGAAACTGAAATCCAGCATGCAACTTGCAAGCTCTTGTGATAGGACGGAAGAAATCATACATTAAACAGTAAAACCAAAAGATAATCATGCTGTCAGCCTAAGTAGGGAAAGGGTCACAGAGTTCAATAAGGTACACCATGCAAGCAATACCCAGATGAAACTTTTCGACTGTTAAGCATCTAACCAGAAGAGGTGTGTAAAAGGGAAAATGAAGACGAGCATTAATAAAAGTCTAATGGACATAAAAATGATAAAAAGCAAGGTTTTAAAAACCGCCGGCACAGGACAATATGGATGGTACCATACCACTCCAGCAGAAAAGGGGCACTGGTACATAGTGTGTTGGTACAGGATGCAGTCCTGCACCATGTGCCGATACCTGATATCCTACCAGTTTTTCAAAAGACTTGTATGCCCTCCGGTACCAGTTTTAAAACCTTGGTAAAAAGTGAGTATAAGAAGTCATTACAATAAATCTCTCTGGGAAGCTTGATTTTATTAATCACCTGTCAGCTTTATCAAATCCAAATCTAGCGCCAAAATAAAATGCAACCGAAGTAACCACGCATCACTGTGTACAGCGACCAGAGACAACCAATCTTTGTCTTGCATTCCATCCCTTGCAAAGTTAATGCCCAATACAGGCTCTGGAAGCTCCGGAGGTACCTCTTCGGCAGGCAAATTAACTTCCCAGTGCTCATTGGGAAATCCATAGAGGCATAAATTTCCTTTTCTGCAACAAGAATCATTTAGATGAGAAGCACAACCATAAAAATCTATCTTATAAAACCATAATGCTAACAATCTGCTTGGTCAATAAATAACTCAGTAAATCATTCAGGCATGTGAAACAATTTGTTATCATATATGAAAGTATGAAACTCCACAATTTTACTCAGCATGGACAGAATATCATGGTTTAGCATGATCTTAAGTAACATGGCACTGGTCAAAGTGATTTGTGCATCCATATATATTAGTAAAGTGGCAAAAACAGAACAGGCAAGCCACTTCATGCCACAACAATGATTACTTACAGTTCCAAATTACTACATTTAAAGCACCACAAAAATATATATATATATATATATATATATATATATATATATATAT
>KE504633.1:2942806-2954294 GCA_000441515.1 Elaeis oleifera | reverse complement strand
TAATAATAATAATTAAAAACACACACCATATCCTCCCTTCAAACTGGATTTTTTTTTTAAATAAAACATGTATTAACCCCTTACCACCATAGATTAAAAATAAAAAAAAACCTCATGCATGCTTTGTTTCCTGCGAACTCCTCTTGCTCATTTCAAAAAAAAAAAACTCAACTAGCTCGCCATCAATAAATTTAAAAAAAAAAATAGGAAAAAAAAAACATATGTGCATGTGGAAGGCTCTAGTGTATATGATATATAAGATAATGAAGGCCTCCGAAACAATTCAGACAGTCATACCCTCAAATTCGATTATATTCCTTTTTCGAGGATATATCCAACAGATTAACAAATCTAATTGAATAATTAAATGGAATTATCAGTCCTCTCCTATGCAATTCTTCATTCATTCCCAAAATGTGGAATAGGAATGGCAAATCCAATTACGTATCCTTCGTTCCCATTTCATTATGTTTCTATTTCATCCAATGAATCAAAAATAGCATAAATTCAATAACGATGATCTTAAGCATTCTTGAACCTAATATTCCAAAAGTAGAACCGATTTGAGCACTTCCTACTAAAGACTTGATACCTAAGCACACCTAAAGTAAACATGCTCCAATGTCTCAAAACTCCCATGATAAAGTATACAGCCACATGATTGGAACGGCCTAGAAGTAACCCTAAATAACCAATAACAAATTCAGTTATCCATGGAAAGATAGAACTTAAATTGACTAGAACTTTGGGCATTCAATTAATTTTGTTAGTTATAAGTGCTTGTCTTATGATACTCCAGGCTCTTTGTTTTGCTTATTGTTTTAGGCAAGCAAACAAGCTCACATAGTCACATGTCTTAAAACTCCCATGATCAGGTATAAAGCCACATGATTGGAATGGCCTAGAACTAACCCTAAATAACCAATAACAAATTCGGTTATCTATGGAAAGATAAACTTAAATTGACTAGAACTCTGGGCATTCAATTAATTTTGTTAGTTATAAGTGCTTGTCTTATGATACTCTTGGCTCTTTGTTTTGTTCATTGTTTTAGGCAAGATTGGTGAACATTGAGATCTCAGCCATCTTGGTTGGTGGCCAATAGCAAGATGAACTTGGGTTATGTAATCTGAAATGGTAAGCTGGGAATTTATAGAAAGGACCAGCATATTATAAGATTTCAGCCGATATTATAAACGCCAAGACATATCAACAAATTTAGTAAAGTCTAGATTAATCACCAATTTATAGCATTCACTCTAGTATTTGTATTTTTTTTTTTTCTTTAGAATAGGCCAATCACTAAAGTGTTCCAATAAAGCTATAAAAAAATTACAAAATCTCAACCAAAATATCCATACTATAAAATAGAATTACAAAATGTCAACCAAAATATTTATATCATATTGGTCAATATATCATGTTATATCAATCTATAGTGATCAGGATAATGAGGGCCAACATTTTGTATAATTGTATTGGTAGGCGTCCAAAACTGATATGGTTCAAGATATTGGCCGAATGAAAACCTCGGTTTTGAGGGCATAAATGATACAAAAGTCTCTAAGGGAAGTAAGAAAAGTTACCTTCCTTTTCTCATTGTCTTTGCTATTGCAGCATGTGCATGGCCCAAGTCATAAGGGCCACACAGACCTGACATCACATCATCCTTATCTGTCTTCTGGATGTCACTTGCAATTCCTAATGAGTGTTGGACACGACTTTTTCTTATTTTACATGCTTGACAAGTATTTATACATTAAAATTCATAACCTACCATTACAGCCTGTAATAACAATGCTGACATCTCTTTCCATCTTCCTTCCTCCTTATCTTCTTTATCCTTACCTTCTTTGTTCTTCTTCTTGCTATATTAATTACCATCACTTCAGCAATTAATTTATACTACTTTCTATCATCTGCATGTACGCACATATACATATGCAACTAAGGGCTTCTTTCAATTTTCAGAGGTTTGAAATACCATTGTGTTTCCTGATACATGTGTAGGCAATAAATAATTTCTGAAACAAAACATGGCACACATATTGCATACTTCAGGGCCAGTGTGGCACTCGATTAACTAGTGTATATGTGTATGTCCATATAAAGTGTAGGTGAAGTGATATTTACCACTTTTCTGATGGTACTTTGTTTGACATTGTAACCTTGTATGGCAAACTACAAGAAATAAGCAGTTCATAAGAATGAAACAAAAATGAGAGCATATTTAAAAAGGAGAAAAAACTCACGCACAATATAAGCTAGTAAGTAGACATCATAGGAAGGGAAACAACTGGTGGAAATGTTTCATTGCATTGAGAAACCACATAACTCGTTTACCATTTAAACCTGGCCATGAATTTCAAATCTCCAATATAAAACAACGGAAATCTATAAATATCGCAAACCCTAGGAAACCCCTACTTAGAATTCCTCGCTATAAGCACCTAAAATAGTTCGCACTTATCAAGGTAACTGTAATTTCCCAGTAAAAACGGTACTAGAAGTTAAATTATCTCCGCAGTAGACAGTACAGGTTTGCACAAATGGACAAGTTAAGGACCCTGCAAAACTTCCTGCACCTTTTTCTCAGGAAAAAAAAAAGGAAAGAAAAGAAAAGCAAAAAGGACAAAAACTAAACAAGCAACAATTACATAAAATATACTAAAACCCAAAATAAAACGAATATGGAAAAAAAAGGTAGGGGGGACCACACATGCAAGGAGAACAAACAACGGGGGAGGCAAAATTAACAAAAAGGGGGCCAAAAAAATACAAATTTCTCACCAGGGTCGCACTGTTGGTAGAAATCCTCCACATCTGCATCACCACAGACGAAAAAAATCATCAAATCGACTAAAAATCAGCAAAAACGAACCGAAATGGCATCTCTTTATTTTTCACGAAAAGAGCTCACCGGTGGTGAGGGCTTTGACCATGCCGGCCCTACGACCCTTGAAGTCCCGGAAGACCTCCTCCACCGTCTTCGGGTTGTACAGCGCCGATCCCCGTCCATTCCCCAGCTCCAAAGACAAGAACGAAATAGAATTCGAGAGATAGTGTGAAGATTGAGAGGAAAATAACAGGAAATTAGAGGAATTCCAGATGGGAGAGGAGAAAGAGAGAGAGAGTGGTTTTATTTTTAAGGGAGGAAGATATGAGGAGAAAATAACTATATATTTTGACCTCGTAGAGTTGGGGGCAGGGGAGGAGGGCGGACCTGAGAGGTCTTTTTTTTTTCTCTCTCTTTGGTCGGGGGGTACAGACTTGAGAGGGGTTTGAAAGGGAGGGAATAAAGTGGATTGGATAGATGGGGGGACGAGTCCGGTGCGGCGTTGATGGTCGGCTAACCGCCGTTTTTAGGGTTTCATCAATTCCCTTCCTGTGGAACGGTCCGAAGAAGGGACCGCACACGTGTGCGGTTTTCTCCGCTTCGTTGCTCGCCGGAAGAAAAGGAAGAGGCAAGTTTCAATTATTATGTGTTAGACAAGTACATCCCGAAATATCAGTAGTTCAGATAGCAACATATTCTTATGATACTTGGTATTACCTAAAAAAAAAAAGCCTAAGCTTGGAAAGACGAAGCATTAGGAAAGGAGAATTATTAATCAATAAAATAGAGGTACAGAAAAAAGAGACATTAGGATATTACAAACCATCATTATTCTAATAAATAATCTAATTTTGAAAAAATATATGCTACATTATATGCATCTTATGATATGATGGAGCATATCGTCGATCATGACCACTCATTTTTATGAGCCTCATTTCTCAGATACTCATTTTAGTATATCACTATAAAATAAGTGATCGTGATTATCAACATGCATGATTAGATGATGTACATAGTGTAGAATATAATTATTCTCAATTCTAATATTGTAAGTACAAACAGCATTGTTGAAATAGATTTTAGATGTAAGAGCCTTTGATCTATTGAAGAGTTGCTATGCAAGCCGAAGACATCCTGATTCCTGGCACATATAACGGAATCTTATTCATGGTCATAATTTCTACAACAATGCTAGGTGAGCAGCTCCATCAGCAACAAAATAGTATTGAGTTCTTCCCTTGCAAGTGACGTCCATTTCTAGTGTTCCATAGCATCCACCCGGCATGATATAGAGTGCTCGAGTATCCGTAGGCAGTGAAGAGACAAGCAGACATGGTAGATCATCGATATCATTAGGCGGAGAGGATAGACCAATGGTGTTGCACATAACCTTCCAATGCAGTCATGGATGGAGGCTCACCATAAGACAGTAATTGGTACTATCCATCAACTGAATTTTGTGGCTTGCCCCATTCGAGCATATCAGGTGGAGCTAGTAATTGGAGTGTTGTTGTCATGATTAAAGAAGCAATGTCAGAGGAAACATATATAGCAAGAACCTTTCCATCATCCCACTTTGAGATTGTCATCAATTTCATCAATGTTGAGAGGTGGAGGCCAGAGATTAGGTGGTATAGAGAAGAACCAAGGCTGAGCGTAAATTTTTTTTTTTTTTTTTGTTTGCTTGGCCAATTAATGAGGAGCTTGCTGGAAGATGGCCCTCGAAATTGTGGAGCCGCCTTCAACAGTTCATATCTATCCCTGCCATGAACCATGGAAACGGTATTTACCATAGACTAACCTACTTCATAAACTCTAAGGACCAAGAGCCACCTTGATGGCAGCATGACCCAAGAAAGGCACAGTATTCACCTGCAAGCTTGCAAACCAACACCACCATCATTATAAGAAGAGAACATGACCTCCGAGCAACCAAATGCAACTTTTTCCTGATCTGCTCCATGGTGCCGATAAGATGTCAGAACAAACTTGGTTGATGCGACTCTCCAGGATAGAGAGAGTGCTCTCAACTTCCATCCCTCAAGCTTGTTCTTAAGGATATTGATCAGAGGGTTCCAAACATTCTGAGTTAGCCTGGTACCTGAATCAAATAGGTTTTGATACAGGAAACCCATTTGAAGGGATTCCTTAGAATTACCAAACATTATTTTTTCTCCCTTAGCTATATAACCTATTCATGGGAATATTGCAAGAAAAATCTATGCTACTTTCATTTTTGCCATTTTTTTTTAAAAAAGAAAGCTTTTTCGCACTTCACTACAGTTATTCCCGTGTATCCATTGCTGCTGTAAGAGAACGTACATCAACTTATGTAACTTGCACGTCACTAAGAAAATTCAGATCAAATTATTTTCAACAAAGATAAAATAAAAGCAAAAAATTGGAAAGGAAGAGGATTCCTCTACAGAAGTTTCTTGATGCATTGATTATTGAAATGTCCAATAATGGCAAGAAAACATACTTATTTGTTGTTATCACATGCAACTTTAGATTACAACAACTAATTATGCCCATTATAACAACCATTTCATTCTTCCAAAACAATGATCAGATTTGGCAAAGAACAGATCATGTATTTCTGCTAATGCTTAGTAATGGTTTTGAGATCTGTTACTAGGAGATATTCATGTTACCAAGACCTTGTTATTTAGTTATAGTTACGTGCACTGAAAGGTATTTTTTTTTTTTTGGTGCATACATTACAAGGTTATTTAATGAGGAAATGGAAGTTCCTACCGAGAAAAGAAATTCAGGAAGAAGTTCAAACTCATCAATCAAGATAGCTAGAACATGTTCCCGAGGAAAACCAGAGTACCCTAGCAATATACTTTCAGACATGATACAGCTATATAAGCAAACATGGTTAAGGACCTATTGGCCTAACCACTGTTCCAAAGCCATGTCACACAGTCATGTGCTGAACAATGTCCAATTAACTTTATCCACCTGATTCTTCCAATTCGATGGTAAAAAATTCGAGATGCTCTCCAATCTAAGCTAGGCACAACTAGAAAGGGGAAACCATAGAGAAATATATGATGCAAGAACTTTGTATGCTCAAGCATCACATATTTGGTAAACTATTGTTTTTTTTTTTTAACAATAAAGATATTAGGTAATTTTACAAATTATGTTGAATGCAAAAAAGGCAATCACAGGGCCAGAAATAATTGACCCTGTACATTATGAATAAATATCTAATCTATGTAACTACCGAGTTAGAAATACATTCATCTCAAGAAATTCAATATTTTCATCTTATTTCATATAGCAAGAATGTGTCACCATAATGGAACCAGTTAGATAGATTTACATCTTTGGCATCTTCTGGATATGGCACTGGGAAAGACTAGCAAAATCGACCGAATGCGCTGCACATCGAGCCTGGTTGTCACTCCCATTGATAGATTTGACTGCTGCAGCATCAGAAATATATGATAGGCATGGTCGAAAAAAGGCAGGCTCTGCCTTAAGAGAATGCTGTGGATCATCATGCTGCAGTATCTAAAAGGGCATGCATAATGTCATTGCAAATCTAGGGAAGACAAAATATTAAATTCCATATTTTAAGGTAACAAGGCATAAGTGACTATGCCCCTGACAAATCTGAATAGAAAGTAACTGTCATACCAAACATGCAACACAATGAAGTATGAACTTCCCCAAGTTTCTAATCTATTAGCATTAATGATATGTATGCATGCAACAGAATGTGCACATAAAAAAATGGCATGACAATTTGTAAGTGATTTAACAAATTACTACTTTCATCACGCTAGTCAACTTGGGAGTTGAGTTGATTTTATTGTACACACAAGTATGGAACATGACAACTCAAAATGTTAGAAGAACTAACAGAACAGACCGTTACCATTGTCATGGTCATTGTCATCATCATCGACTTTGCAGCTTGATTTGCATTGCTGTATCTCTGGAACATATTGATCCAAGAATAACTGAATATTTCTCCAATACCGATCTCCACCAGAAAACCAAGTGTCCATGTGCATGCCAGTTGGAAATTCTACAAATCTACAATATCTGTTATGTTCTACTGCTTTAGAATATAGCATCTGCATATGAGATGGAGGAACTAACTCATCTTGCAAACCAGATAGGAACAGGATAGGTTGTTTGATCTGCATGATGGACAAACATTAGGCAAATAGAACATAGAACACAAAAAAGGGCAAAATCGCAATTCTCAAAAACATCTGAAGCACTCCAGCAGATGAACAAAATCCTTCCTGAAAAGGCTCGGAGACAGTTGCTCTCGGTACGTCCATAATGCATGAAATAGGAATGCAGGTTAGAAATGGTGTGCTTAATTTTATATTACCATTTCCATCAAACAAGCCACAACTCTGGCTACAGTGCGAGCTTCTATCCTCATGCAATATATATCAAAAGTTTGTTAGAACCATCAGATGCAGGCTGGCCAGGTCAAGATTGATTACAATTGCCAGCATTAAGTGGTTTTCTGAGTTATACCAGCCATAGTTCAATGCCGCTCTTTTCTGAGCTAGCTTAGTGCTTCCCTGACAGTTAGGTGTTGTGTAGTTAGTGCCCAATTCCTTTCAAAATGATCGGGCATCAATTATGATCTCCTACACAAAATCCAATGGCCAGTTGCTATGAGATTGGCCACAAAAGACCTTGATGTACTTTTGATCTATCCTTTATTTGAACTTCAGTGGAAGAGAAAAATGAAATTAAAGAAAAAAGTCAGTAGGAGAATATGTAGCATAGCACGCACCCTAAGCCTGAATCCTTCCTTATTCATCCTGGCTTTCGAGAGATAGCCTTGAACACCTGAGTGGGTCTCTCCTAGGGGTGACAAAAAATGTCACATGTTGGTACAGATATGATGTGTAGTCAAGGTGCATTCTACAGGTTCATTTAGTATCAAAAATATACAAAGTTTCCATACAAGGTCAGCATTTACCCAAAATCTATTGTTTTGACTGCTAAATGGTGATACGAGATTTAACCATACTATACAAAACCTTGTTATGTTGAAGTTTAAAGTTACTTAGCCTGTTAGTTAATGAATGCAGGTTCAGGTCAAATAGTTACAGGTCATGCGCCAAGGTTATTTTTAAAGTGGATCTTCTTTATTGGAAGCCTTGAACTTGTGGAACTCATACAAAAATAACATATCAATTGAACTAGGAAATAATGTCAATCTGGACCCACTGCTAAAATGTTCCTATCTACTTGGGCAAGATAGGGCTGGAAATGGCTCCAAGATGGTCCGCAACCCATCGAGCCAAAGCCACTTCATGTCAGCCTTGGACCAGGCCTGAGACTGTTTCAGTCAGGCTCAAGCCTAAAAATGAGGCCCAAATAAACTGCAAGCAGCTTAGGCCAATGATTGAACCGGCCTAGTCCGAAGCCTAAGCATGACAACGTACTGGTCTGAGCTGGCGCACCTCTCCGCTCTCTCTCCCATCTCTCTCCCCTCTCTGTTCTCTCGCCTCTCCCTCCTGATCTCTCTCTCCCCTATCTCCCATCTCTCTCCTCTCTCCCACCTGATCTCTCTCCCTTTCTCTTTCTCTCTTACCTGATCTCTCTCCCCTCTCTCCTCTCTTTCCCACCCAATCTCTCTCTCCCACTCTTCCTCTCTCTTCCTAATCCTCCTGATTTCTCTTTTCGATCTCCTTTCTCGCTCACAATCTCTCTCCCGCTCTCTCTCTCCCTCCCCTAAAATCTCTCTCTTCAATCTCCTCTCTCCCTCTCCTAATCTCTTCCTCTCTTACCCCGCCCCAATCTCTTCCCTCCCCACCTCTACCTCCTGATCTCTCTCTGTCTCTCTCTCATTGTCTCTCTCACACACATTTTGCATCGTAGCCCGCAGGAGAAGCTTAAGCCTTTGAGCTAGCCAATTGGGCTTTGGGCTGAACTTGAGTTCGGGCTTAGGCCAGAATTTGAAAGAAATTTTGGGCCTAGACCTACCTAAAGCCCAAGATTATTTCGTGCGGGCCTGTGCTGCATAGAAACCTGACCTAGCACAATCAAATTCCAGCCCTAGGGAAAGGTTCAAAGAACTTTCTTTGATTATATACTTCTGCTTCAAGAAAGTAGAAACTGTATTGAACAATGGCAAGAATCCTATCATTTTCTAATCAATAATTTCTAAAAATCTGCATATCTTCTAGAAGTTACTCGAACGGATTTGTTCAGCGGAGCATCTGAAGATTCTGAACACATTACAAATTCATGAAAACCAAGGGAAAAACGTTATAGATCTGGAAGTATGATTATGGCCACCAGACAGTAGAAAAAGAATGGCTAAGAGGGCTCTACAAAGATATAACAAGATGTACAGGTCTGGATGTATGATTATGGCTACTAGACAGCATTTCACGTTTTCATGTATTAAATGAGGAATCAATTGATTCAGATGTAAGATGTCAAAGTTGCAAAAATCATTCGAAGCAATTCACTAAATGAGCACAGGGTACATAAAGCAAGAAGATTCCCATTAAACCAAAGCTCATAAAATGCCTCTTCAAGAAAATTTTGCACAAAGATGAAATCTCACCTGCCCAATGACATCAATGGTACTCCATGGAGAGCGTACAAGACAGTTGAGAACCTTTGGACCTCTTGATGCACCGCCACCTATGAACCATTTTAGGAAGGCATCATAACACCAGCCATGTCCAATATAGAGGTGAAAGTATTCTCCAATATAATAGCAGAAACCTGCCAAAGTACTAAAAGCTGTGACCAATATGGGTAGCAATTTAAGCAAAGCATATAAACCTCTGACTATACCGCAATCAGTTTGTAAGAATCAGGAAAATCTAAAAGTTGAATTACAAACTGAATATTAGTATGAACTAAACAATGACCAGATTTTCTAGCATAATCTGTTCACACAAGACCTGACTTAAACACTATAACCAATTCTGAACATTAGCATATTAAAACACTAAAACTACCAGAAAATCAATCACCTTATTCAATGCCCAAACAACTTGTCACTCTATGAACGTATCACATTTTACAAGGCAGAAAAAGAGAGATAGCTGGTCCTTTTACTCCATTTCATATGCTTAAAACTGAGGAACCAGATAGTCCCATTTGGGTGGTTCCCTGTGAAAACCACCAAAGTCTTGTCCCATCATGAAGAGAATGTCAATGGGTCAAATCTCGGCATTGCAAAATGGTTCAAAAGGGAGGAAACGCTAGTGCAAGTTTCAACAGCATAATGTTTTGACAACATTCATATGTATCAAAAGATGTGTATACCAGAGAAAAGAAATAGAAAGGTGGATACACCAGCAAACTAAGAAAAAGTAGGCAATGATACCACTGCGATAGAGTTCGACCAGTTCAAATAGATATTCAGCAACCTCCAGAATCAGGATGTCATAGATACATGCAAAAAGGAAATATGGTTGTAATGGCACACCTTATCAGGATTATTTTTGCAAGTATCGATCCAACTGCACCTCCTAAAGATCTCCCAAAAACAACTATTCTGGATGTGTCAATATCATTCCTCTGAGTTAGATGATCTAGTGCTGCCTAGTCAAGGGGGTAAGCAAGGTAAGGGTCTGAGTGGTTAGAATAGATACAGCCACATACAGAATGAAACAAAGGAATTATGAAGAATATCAGTGCACCTGAGCATCCTTTATAATGCCATGCTGAGATGGGTAACCATCACTTTCCCATACCTATTATGTGAACACAAACATTTGAACATCACTAAATTTCTAGATTTGCATAAATACGAAGGAGATGTAAATACCAAAAGCAACAAGTTGAACTACTCAATTCGTGTAGAAGAAGCATACCCTCTATAAGAAAGCATAAACACATTGCAATGCAGTTTCTGCATCATTATGCGGACAAATTCAAGACGGTGAGCAATATCTATAGAGCTGGATAAAGGTCCTTGATAGAAACTCATTCCAGTAAATTTAAAATCCTTAAAATAAAATAGATTCTCATAGAAAAGTACAAGTTAGGATACTGCCAGCATTCTCTTGGAAGAAGAGTATCGTTGGACCTGCAATAATAATGATACAATTGTTGTAAACTGAGCACTGAGAGATATAACTCACAGAGAGTTCCATAAAAATGTTGGTTATGGAAATTGAGTCATCAATTCAAGGTTGACAGTAACTGATGTATCATTAAATTAGGCACAAGATGTCCTCGGTGTGTAAGCAGGGATATTGGGGAGAGGGGATTACCTGATTAAAGACTGGAAATTTGTTAAACAAGTTCCAGATGGTAGGCAATAATTAATAGACTAGCTCTAACTTATCACATGTTCATTAAAAACTTAGCATTAGTACACATAAGAATAACAACTTATAACAATTCTATCATTCTTTCATACTGAATACAGATTCAGAAACTTAATAGTTATAAGAGTTAAAGAGAAACAAAAGCCAAAAAAAGCCTAGTATAACTTCACACTAGAGGTGCAAACAAGTCGAGCTGCTCGTGAGCTATTGAGCTCGACTAGAATCTGAGTTGGATTCGACTCGGTTATTATCGAGCTTGAATAGCTTTTCGAGTTGAGCTTGAATAGCAGGATACTCGGCTTGAAAGCTCGTAAGCTTACTCAAGTTGATATATATATATATATATATATATATATATATA
>KE504633.1:2926701-2942786 GCA_000441515.1 Elaeis oleifera | reverse complement strand
TATATATATCTAATAATATTATTTTATTATAATTATATATTAATACATATATTATTAGTAGGTTAAAGCTTGATTTCGAGCTTAAGTATGGTTCGGTTGATATTCGAATCAAGTCAATCTCAAGTTTTGCCTATTTTCATCGAGCCAAGCTCAATCTTGGGATATTAAGGCTCGGTCGATCTCAAGCCGAGTTTCGAGCCCAAGTATTTTAAGTCGAATCGAGCTCGAGCTTCCAACTATTTGACTTCACTCGGCTCGATTGCACCCTTACTTCATACTGACCAAAAAGAAAATACGTCAACCAAGTAAATTTCAATACCTATTCCTTTGTTAGCAACAAAATGAGAAAACAACTGACAAATGGTAGAATGTTGAGTGTCACTATAGGTTGGCATGAAATAGGAAGACCACAGACCACACAAATGCAAAGAAACCCATAGCCATCATCCAAAAAAAAACTTTGTCGAAAAAATTCAAAAAAAAATGATGGTCCAGGGGCAGGTGATGCCAAATGTACTAGCTAATATGGAAATTAACATCATCTGGAGGAATCAAACAAGATACAATGATGACTATTCTCCATCATGTGCAAAGTAAATAAAGGGATAGGATGGCAAGTTTGTGATTTATGCTATCAAACTTGTGGAAAAGTTTTGTGCAGTGGAAGTGAAGTTGCCCTTACAATTAACAGCTCATAGCCTGTAATGTGTCGAGTTAGGAAACTCACACAAGTAAAATGGAATTTAAAGCTGTCCTCATGTCTCTCTCTATATATATATATATATGGTCCTGTAATATGAGATTAATTTAGATAGAAGAAAGAGGGTTGTTTCCAAACAGTCTTACCTCAGCTGGTTAGCATCCCTCTCCACTTGGGAGAGGTACAGGGTTCATACATCGGTAGTGGTGCTGCCCACACTGTCCTTGTCCAAAAGAAGGGCTGTCTCTTGATTGCACGGAACTTTATTTCCTGTACCTTTCCCATGAGGAGCACTTGTCAACCTCCTAAATCACTTGCTATGAATGTTAGGTTCTCTAGTGAGTCAAGTTTCATCTCCTCCTATATATCCTCTCCTCAAAACAAATTCAGAATCACATCAGATATAATCAATTAAGCTGTGATCCCATCTAACAATCACATTGAGAAATTGAGTGACCAAACTCCCGGCTGGATGACAACATACTTTTACAGTTTCCTTAAGGTACTTTGGTCGACAAGCCTATAAGATAACTTACTAGGACTAGCCTGCAGGTCTAATTAAATTTCTGATTAATATAAAGGTCAAGTATCCACAAGCCTTTGCAACGTTCAATTAGATAATTTGTGGAGTAAAAAATATTGCTAAGTTTAGCAGGGCTTGGTTATGATAAACTGAATTAGGAACTTTGCCTTTCGGGAAAGTGAAATTCATGTTTATGGGTATCTTATGCATTTACATAGATTTTGTATTAAGAAATAATAATCAAACTTCTTTTGTAAATACCTTCCATGCCTTCTACATAAGAGAAGTTCTTTGTCAATCCGTAAACCTTATACCTAGGTTGTAGAGCACTCTTATATGTTCTTTGCATTTTCTTTTGCTACCAAGCTTCTCTTTTAAGATATATTAGACTGAGTGATTTGTTTGTGATAACCACCTCTTGGATCACCATAAGCCTTGAATTGACAATAATCAAAATTACCAAGGCATTAGCCCATGTCGCTCTTCTCCTTTGCTTTTAGATACCTGACCAGAGATGATTATAGATAAATTTTAATGTGTCCCATGAGAGGGGCAGTTTGCAGTCCAGCAACAATCCTCAGGGCTGAAACCTTTTTGTCAAGCAGGACATTGCTAATTAAGTGAAGATAGTTATAAAACTAAGGGAAGGATTTGATTGCAGCAAACACATGGATGGTGACAGAAACCCAAACCATATAGGAAGGTATTAAGAAATTAGTAAAAGGTTACTCATAACCTGATCAAGATTTTTTTATCTTAATTATTTTGTGAGTAAACAATACCAAAATGAACTGAGTTATTAGTTTATCTTTCTCAAGCTGAAAGACTGAAGCAGTTCGAAAAAGACCAAGGTATTTAGATACCCCAGCACGTACAAAATGACTCAATATATTGTTTTAATACAGTAATAAATAGTTCAAATGTCGTTCAAGACATTGTTTTTAATACGTAACATTAAAAAACTAAATAGTCGAAAGGATATTAAGATATCCTGCATAATTTATCAAAATTGAATAGACCAATATTTCGGAAAGAACTGATTTTATTGGTAAGTATTTTATCGTGAATGGCTGAGTGCCTGTCACCATACAAAGTGATACCTGGGCCAAAAATTTAACAGATGAAAGATAATGCCAATCAGTTTAACAGTACTTTTTTTCGTTCTTTTCTTTTGTGGTGGTGTTGGGGTTGGAATTGTTATAACATCGAAACATAACTAGATTATTGAAATCTGATTAGGATCTCCATATACAATTAACATCCAATCAATCCTGATAGTTGATTTGTGCTAATCTGCAAATGGCCACAACAGTGATACGACACCAAGCATCCAACAATGGGTGATGGGGGGAAAATAACATATACATTTAAGTCTGTGTTACTTAAATTAGTAAATGAGCAATAGGATAAATATACGTTGGTATTAGTTTATCAGGAGACACAGAACCGAGAGAGAACGCACAGCATCCAAATTTAAGACCAAATTCTAACATTCCGAACCTGACAAGAATTTTTAAAATCAAATCAGCCCCAACGTCCATAATTAACAATTAAAAGGATCGAACTGAAAACAAAGTAAACCTTTTAGTTACTAAAAATAGAGACACACAAGAAAACCTAACAGTCCCAAAGAATAAAACAAAGCAAATAAGAACATGAGAGATACTCTCAAATATTTGCTCCGGTCCCCAAAACCGGGATCACATGAACAAAAATCGAGCAATTCAAAGCTTCCATGAACAAATAAGACTTTCTTGCTTCCACGAAAGAGAAACTGAAACCCAACAGGAATCAAGCAATTCAAAGTGGGCCCAAAGGAATAAACAAGAAAACCTTAAGAAAGAAGATTACCGAGAACCTAACCCTAGATCCTCGATAAGCTAAAGTCGCACCTCGTACTGGGGGCTCGTGCTTGACGAACCAGGAGTGGAGGCGGACGCCGTCGGAGGAGCGGAGCCAGACGTCCTCATAATCCAAAAGAAGGCGTGCGGGGGTGATGGAGTAGGGCCGGGGGAGTCCCGGGAGCGCCGGCACGTAGACGAGCTTCTCCTGGAACGCCACCAGCGTCGCCATTCCTACCACCACCACACCCCCGCCCGTACAGCAGCGCCTTCAGGAACGACACCATCTCCACCGCCTCCTCCGCCGCGCGCTGCCGGCCGGACTTCCGTCGAACGGGTGGCCCACGTCGCAAGCGCGGGTTTGAAGGCAAAATGACCGAGGAGAATTTTTCGGACTACGGATGCCGGAATGGAAATAAGGAGTGGATCGGGTCACCGCCTGCGGGAGGTCTCTTAAGATGTAAGGAGGGGTGGTGATGGTCCCATGTTTGGGTTCGTTTTTCGATAGGTCAGGTGGGGATGGCCTTGGGGTCCGCCCATTGAGCCAACCCAAGCCACCTTATGGTTGGCTCGGCAATTAGGCCACGTAATTAATGGACCACTACAAGCATAATCTTCCCTTTTTTTTTTTTTGGGTACAAGCTATAAGCATAATCTTCATGGTTGTATGATTGTACCATGTTGCTTAGAAAGTGACGAAAGTTTTAGAACCGAGTTCAATTAAACGACGCATTCTATTGATTTTATAGAGTACTTGGTTTTACATCATTATATAGTGCGTAGCACGAATAGCGTATGATAGTGGCATGCCCATGTACACAAAAATGATTTGTTGTATCATTAATATACAAGTATAATCTTGTTGCATATTAACTTAGGATTATTTAGGTAAGGTTCGGATTTTATCAAATTATGTTGGCAATGAGTCATAATCATGTGACGTTGAGATGTGATATGTAAGTTCGTGTTAAGTATATTTTGAGTCAGGCTGGATTGATTGGGATGTCATCCCTAACCAAACGTTATTGAGGTTGAAATATTACCTGCCTATAACCTTGCTTTAATTTTGGGTTCAAATATGGCTCTGCCAGAGTTACACCAAACAATTGGGCAAGAGTTTGGATCCTTTAAGTTGAGGTGGATATGGAGATCTCCACTGCTTGGTAAATTAGGATTTATGTCGAGAAATAAGGAAAAGAGCAGGTCAGGTATAAAATAATGTTAGGAATATAGATTGCTCTCTCTCTCTCTCTCTGTGCGCGCGCGCCAAGTGGGCTTGGAAATTGTTGAAGGGCCCCATGGATTTGAGCCAGGAGGAGAGATATTGAGTAGGCAAATCAATAGTATTTGCTGTGCAAGTTTGGCATGCATACAAGGCAAAAACCTTCCGGGGGCTTCTCCAATATGGAAGCACAGCCATAAAACAATAATGCATCTTGGAATTGCACATCTTTCAAATTTGAAAATAATGAGAGAATTAGACTTCAGAAGGATATGAGATAAAATTTATAGTTGGATATATTTGGATAACGTACCATGCATGCGTAAATACGAAAAAAAAAAGAATAGATAAATCTTAAGAATATTTGAACAGTTTACATAAATATCACATAACAATTTATTTTTTGATGAATGTCTCAATATATGCACATGGCAGTCGATGATGGTTCGCTCATAATTTCTTTTACGATCGATCTGACTATAAAATTTTTTTTCAAAATATATGATTCGGTCCGATTTCTCATCTCATTTTTTCTGGACTTGTTCTTTAGAGAGGTCCAAAAAAATTCTTCTATTGCTTCGTTCTGAAACCAAAGATCCCATCGATAGAGAATTAATGTTTATGGGCCTCTTTCTTCCGCCGATGTTGCTTAGATGCATCAGCGATAGGAATTACTTTCCCCTATTCATCCATACAGTTCATCTAATATGCCACATGGAAGTTCTAGAAGATAACGTGGAAAGCTCGTCCACTAGAGAAGGTCAAATGTTCATATGGCTTATACCAATATATATATATATATATGGCTGGCTCTAAAGAACAAGCTCAAGTCTAAAGAAACTTTGAAGAAAAGGATGGAGGATTAGTTCTGGTTGCCTCTGCTCCATCCTAGTATGTTTCTCACCTCTTCTTCAAAAGTTCCTTCACTCAGGTAATTTAGGCATCCATTGCTTCATGCCTTGATCTTAGACGCCGGCTTCTCAACTTATCTACCTTTTGGCCCTTTTGAAAACGCGAGAAGGTGCAGGCAATCCTCATGGAAGGCTGGGATCAACTATTCATGACTCTCATGTGGCATATCTGGTACGAAAGAAATGCAAAGATATTTTGAAAAGAAAAGCCTCCACTTTTTTTTTTAATAGTTTTTTTGAGTGTAAGTGGAGGCTCAGCAGAGCCACCCTACTTTATTGGAGAAGAACAGGTTCATGCTGCAAAGTTTTCAGAAAAGCGAGGAAAAACAAGTGGAAAAGCATGTGATACATCAGTAGGTGGAGAAACCAAAAGTGATACAAGGAGATGAAGTTGTAGAGAGTTGTGAACATCGGTATAACGAACCTAAGAATTTCCAAGAGAATCCCCAGAATCATCTAATACCAGGATGTGGAGTCAAATAACTGAAGCCGGAATCAATTTCTTCTGATTTTTTCTCAGACCTTACCAAATTCAGCCACTTCAGTAGAGTTGCAAAGCACAAACCATTCTTGAAAGGACAGGATTGCTTCGATTGCAATTAAGGAAATGGATTTGTGTTTGTTGAGAAACAGTCTAGCATTTCTTCTTTCCAATAGGACCTTGCCATGCTCACCAACAGCATGAGAATGACACACCCTATTTTCTAGGAACGGTCCGCTTAATCCAATCAGTGCAGAGATGATGAAATGTTGACTGTGAATGAAAGACATCAAGTTGAAGGCAAAGATGCTCCCAATTATATCAAAGATTTGACAAGTAATGAACAGATGGATTGTACCAAAAAAAAAAAACTGATGGTTGATTGCTTCCGATGTTTGTTCACAATTCACACACGGGTCTGAGGTATGTGCCAAGTTTGTTTCCAAGAACCTCTCTCATGTTGAGCCTTTTCCATCAAGCAAGGCAGAGAAATATTTGATCTTCTACGATATACAAAGACTCCAGAGCATTAGCGCGAATCTGCAAGTTACTCCTCGTCCCGCAATTTTTTCACCATGTGGGTGGCTAAATCTCCGAACAGGAATAGGATCATCTCCAATAGGCTATCTTCCCTCCTAGTGTAGTGGCACACTTACTTCCTCTCTCCTCTAATCTTTTTCTATTGAAATTTGATGTCTCGAGATTCGATCCACATTGAGCTCACAGTGAGGTTGAGGACGACGAACGAAATCCAACGAGCCCAAAAACAGTCCAAACAGAGTCTAGACGGTGAAGATACGCACAAAAGAAGATCGAAAAATATGGCACGGTGCACGAGGTGGCAGCAGGCTGATGGTGGCGTGGCCGAGCAAGACGGAGATGTGCGCACACAGCCCAATGCAGGCCGGCCCAGCACATGCAGGCGTCCAGGCCCAGCGCCCCTGCGCGGTCCACCATGGACCACGGGGTGTTGGACGGTTTATGAGGCCGCGTGGACTGAACACACGATCCACGCATGGTCCAGAGGAGTTTTTGCATGATCCGACGGTCCGGATCACAATTGACCATGATCAGACGGTTGGAACTCAATTCGGATGTGATCAAACATGATCAGAGGCTATTGCGTGATCAGACGGCTCTAGTGCGAGTCGGTCACAATCGGACGGCCACAGATAGTTCTAGGGTTGATTGGAACTCTGTTTCCTATTAAAATAATATTTTTGAGATTCTGGAGCCTATATAGCTTCGATTGACGAGCTATTTATTGCATTGGAGAGCTGGTGACGTCTCGGAGGTGAAAAAAGGCTTCAAGAAAGGTTTTAGAGAGCTTTTATGAGGATTTTGGGATTTTTCAGTAAGAGACTCTTGTAGAAGGGTTAAGTGGTAAGTTCCTCTTATATTGGTTTTGTTTTATTTTCTCATAGTGAAGCTTGTATGCCCCATAAAAGTAGGCTTGATGTCGATCCACGTATTTATATTGTGTTTCTTGTTTTATTTCTTCTTTCTTCCTACTACACTGTATGGTACTGAATCCTGCACAACAATTGGTATCAAAGCAAGGTGGTACCAGAGCATAAGTTGCAGCGGTGGTGGTCAAGATAGAAGATAGAGAAGACAAGCACAATCAAGATAGAGATTAACCGGTTTGATGGAAAGAACAATTTCTCATTGTGGCAGGCAAGGATGAAGGACGTGTTCATCCAGCAAAAGTTAATAGATGCTCTTTTGTGTGAGGAGAAGCCGACTACCATAGAGATACAAGATTGGAGGTGGCTCCAGATATAGATGGTGAGTACGATCCACTTGTACCTAGCGGATAAGGTGATGATCCATGTGCTTGGCGAGATTTCTATGATGATGCTGTGGTCGAAGCTCGAGAAATTATACATGACAAAGTTTCTCACCAACATCCTCTTCCTCCGGAGCAGTTCTACCAGCTGCAGATGACTGAGGGACAGAGCATGCAGGAGCATCTCAACCACTTCCAGAAGATCCTTACTGACCTCCTAGCATTGGCGAGAAAGTTGAGGAGAAGACCAGAGCACTGGTCTTGCTAGCATCACTTCCTCCTTCGTATGAATCCTTGGTGACTGCATTTCTAGTGGAGAAGAGCACCATCAAGATGGACGAAGTTACCTCGGTGATTCTCCAGAACGAGATTCTCAGGAGGAAGAACCCAGCTTCGAGCTCAGGTGGCGGTAGCTCAGCTTTGGTGATTTCTGAAGAAGTAGGAGGCGATAGACAGAGCGACAGGAGATCGCGACGATGGCGGTCCAAATTCGGGATGAGAGACTTGAGCAAGACCAGATGTTATCGGTGTGACGAGTTAGGACATCTAGCCAGAGATTACCCTCAACTCAGGGATCGGATGAGAGCTACTGCAGCGACGATCAATAGCGAGTCAGAGGATGATGTTCTAGAGATATCTGACGAGGTATCTACTTCTTCCTAATAGTAGATTTTAGATTCTACATGCACCTATCATGTATGTTACAAAGAAAAGCAGTTTGACTCTCTGGAGAGCAGTGAGAGCATTATTTATCTGTCGGATGGATCGAACTGTGTGATCAGAGGCACCAGAACGATCAGCTGGAGGACACATAATGGTGTAGTAAGAAGATTGGGGAGGTTTGATACATACCTAATTTCAAGCAGAATCTTATCTCACTTAGCAGACTGGATTCGAAAAGCTATAGGATGGTAGCTGATGGAGAAATCCTGAAGGTGTTGCGCTGTGATAGGGTTATTTGAAGGGGGATAAGAGGATGAGAGGATATTACTACCTAGCAGGGAGCCCAATGCGAGGTGGAGTTTCGGAAGCCAGGAGGAGCCCAGAGCAAGGTGGAGCTTCAAGTGGTGGTGGATTGGATACTAAATGAGAGACTCAAGAGGACGAGAGGCGACGTCGTAGAGTGAAGTTCCTATTGCCGTAGGAGACTTCTCCGAGCACGTCTTGATCAGAGTGGATACAGTCCATGACGGAGGTGGATCGAGCAGCCTGGCTCGACTCCCACGTTTGCCCATCCATGAGACAATAGGCATACCCCAAGGCATGGGGGTGAGACGGATCACAGGCTCTTAGAGATAGGTGGAGGTTGAATATTGAGTCGAGATGGAGATTGTTGAGATTTGATGTCTCGAGATTCGATCCATATTGAGCCTACAGCGAGGTTCAGGATGACGAACGGAGTCTAACGAGTCCAAGAACAGCCCAAATGGAGTTTAGATGGTGAAGATACGCGTGAAAGAAGATCGAAAAAGGTGGTATGGTGCATGAGGCAGTGGTGGGCCAGCAGCGGTCGACGGTGGTGTGGCTGGGCCCGGTAGAGACGTGCGCGCACAGGCACGCATGGCCCAGCACGGGCGTGCACACGTGCCGGCCCAGTGCACGTGGGTGTGCACGGCCCAGCACGGGCGTGCACACGTGCCGGCCAACGCAAGCGGGCACCCAGGCCCAGCACCCCTGCACAGTCCACCATGGACCATGGGGTGCTGGGAGGTCCATGGGGCCGCGTGGACCGAACACGCGGTCTAGAGAAGTTTTGCATGATCCGATAGTCCAGATCGCAGCCGATCATGATCGAACAGCTGGAACTCAATCCGAACGTGATCAGGCATGATCAGAGGCTATTTTATGTGATTGGACGGCTCTGATGCGAGCCGATCACGATCGGACGGCCACGGATGGTTCTAAAATTGATTGAGATTCTGTATTCCTACTAAAACAGTATTTTGAGATTTTGGAGCCTATATAGCTCCGATTGATGAGCTGTTTATTGCATTGGAGAGCTGGTGACGTCTTAGAGGTGCAGAAAGGCTTCAAAAGATGTTTCAGAGAGTTTTTATGAGAATTTTAAAATTTTCAGTGAGAAATTCTTGTACAAGGGTTGAATGGTGAGTTTCTCTTGTATTGATTTTGATTTATTCTCTCATAGTGAAGCTTACACACCCCATAGAGGTAGACTTGAGGTCGATCCATGTATTTATATTGTGTTTCTTATTTTGTTTCTTCTTTCTTCCTGCTACACCATGTGGTATCGGATCCTGCATAACATTCTCAACCCGCCCTCCTAATTTTTATGTTATTTGCTCCGTAATTATTTTCTATTTTTAACAAAGAATGGGGAAGTTTCTCACCTTAGAGCATATTTCAGATAGAGAGAGAGGGGTCTCCATATGTGACATTTAATAGTTGAACATACCTATGGCCAACGAAAAAAAAAGATTTTTAATGCCCGATCTATCAGTGGATCGGACTTAAATTTTAAGCCTTGATGACTAAGTAACTTCTGGTCCATTTTTAATAGGAGTTTAATTTTTAGCTCTCATGAGATGAAAGTGCCCCCAATTCAATGTGGTATTTCTCCCCAAAAAGGATTTTCCATCTTCCTAGTTCTCCTCTCTCCAAGAGTAGCTCCGACGGCCAAGTTCAGCGCTATTCTACTTACCGCTACCGACGGCAACGGCTGCGGCTACAGTGCTGTTCTCTGGCCTTATCTTCGATGGCAACGATGATAGAGGTGGCAGACGTGGATGGAGGCGAGGTCGGCTGGTAATTTTCTCTCTCCTCTTTTCTCTCTTGTTCCTTTCTTTCCTTTCTCTCCTTACATTCATCAGATCTATTAGATTATTTCTATAGTTCCTTCCTTTTTAGACCAGTTATAATGCATTTGAAATGCACATGGCTACTAAAGATTTTGGATAAAGGGCTATGTAATTGAATTCTGAATATTGAATATTCAAAATTGATTATCTACTAGTTTTAGGAAGATGGTTATTGCAAGCGAGGCATTATGGCTTGCAAACCAATACAGCTTAAGGATTTTCAGGATTGAAAATAATTTTAGTGGTAACAATGCTAGGATTAGGAAGAGTCTGCCAAGATTAAGAGTGAGGAAACCATTTAATAAAAAAAATCTTATTAGGAGAATTGTAAAAGTTGAAAACTATTTCTACTTTTACATAGTGTTGGGATTTCTTTGATAAACACTTATAGAGAGCCCTTTTGCTATTACAATTTTAGTTTATAAAGGATTTTATATAGATTTTAAAGTGGAAAGGCCTCTATAGCAATGGAATATATTTTCAAAACAAAATCATATTTTTCTCCATATATATTTTTGAAAATTATTTGATTCATATGCTGAATATTCTCCCTTTGATTGTGGGTTCAACCCATGTTGCTAAATTTTTGCATAAAATGCAAAAAAATGGATTTGTAAATGCATTATTTCAGTCTAGATGTATGACAATATTATACAAATCTTTTTTGTCTCAATTAAAGTATTATCACTATAGCCTGATGCATTTTAATTAGAAAAAAAGTTCAATGTTTAGGGAGGAGGCTTCTGGAGAATGTGGATGTTAGTTATAATAAATTAACTGTATGCAATGACAAATTAACTGTATACCATGTTAATTTAACTATGTATAATGATAAATTAACTGTATATCATATTAATTTAACTATATGTAGTAGTAAATTAACTGTGTAGTGGCATTCCTTTGCTATCATTTTTTTAATTCAGAATTCAATAAGGGAAAACATAAAATTTAAAATAAGAACAATGCATATAAGTTCAAGTGAAAAACGAATAAATAACTGAAAAATATAAATATTTTAGATTTTACAAGTTCATGATAAATTGCACTTTCATAATACTCGGCCATTTTACTTCGCACAAAATAAATCAAATCCTAAATAGTTACTCAATAGTCTCATTACAAGTCCTTCTATTATATCCTTCTTTCTTGCATCCCCACATTTCATATTTCTCAATGAATCCATCTGTGAAATTCTACTCTTATTCTTAGGCCTGCTAAGATGAGTCTTCGCAATTGATGATAAAACATAGATCTTATTTGAGGTACTCTGCATCACCTCAATATCAGAAATTGGATTGATAGATTCTGTATATACTGTTCTATGCATTTCAGTCTGAAAATAATTATCAATGAAGTGATATAATGATCTACCAGCCTTCTCAATGCATGCAAATGCATGCCTACATGGCATCTAGAGGATTTGCCATTCATTACAAGAGCAAGTGTATTCCTGTAAATCAACGTTATATGAGTACTTTGTATCATTTATGTCATAATCATAATGCTTGATATAAAGATGGATAATATCCGACCTCTTATGTATTCTCTGCGATATTTTTTCAGGATTAGGGCAAAGATGGGTTTGGATGATGTAACTTCGAGTCAATCTATTATGCATCAATTACATAATTTAAAGTCTTATATGATCAACCATCTAAGAAATAGAAAGATATCGAGCCTCCAGGATCCAACTATTAAAATATTTAGCCATATTAGATGTTATGATACCCCAATGCAGATATAGAAAGATTGAATTTGTCCAATGCTCTGGTTTCACATGCGTAATAAAGTAACTTGCTCTTAAGACTTCTACTATAAGTTTGCTCATTAATTTTGAAAAATGTTCGGCCTTGGAGTATATGTAGTGGTATTTAATAAATCAACCAATCTCTTCTTTTCAGCTGCACAATAATAGATAAGTACCTACATGTAAAGCAATGAAAAGATCACATATATAGCACTTGTATGCTAATATACCCATGTATTTTAAAGATCCGATCTAAAAATTTAGAAAAAGATGCTACATACTTAATTTTAAAATTATCTTTGACATGACGGATGCAATAGAAATGGTAGCTACCTATAAAGTACTTCGACATTACTTTCATAAGTCTTTGATATCTATCTGTTATCGTAAATGATTGTCTATAATAGTCGACATAAGACTCTAAGGCTCCTTTCAAAATCTGATAAAATCAGTCTCAATTGTCATTATTCTTTGTATCAACAACAACATATGCTATAGGAATATATCATCATTCACATCTTTGCTGGTAGCACCAAATAAAACTCCTCCTTCTTTATACTTAATAAATATTGTATCCATAAATGTCAGAGGTCTATAACCTTTTATGGAACCATTGATTGAGGCTTTAAATGAAATGAATAGATATCTGAATTAATCTTCGAGGGTTTCATACTTCGCTACGCTGCTGGCCTGGGTTGGTCTCAACAATGACATCACAATACCATCATATCCGTTCATAAGATACTGACTTCTGACCACAAAGCTCCTTGATAGCAACCTTTTTTCCATGCCAAACTTGATGATATGATAATTCCATACTAAATTTATGATGAATATCTTTTACACTATTACTTGGCCAATACAAAGTAATATTTTGAATTTTCTCCTTCACAATATTTGAAAACCCAAGGTTCGAAGCCATAGGGTGAGATCAAACTTGCAATCCTACTCTGCATATATGTTCCATGTTTATTGTTTAATTATAAATCTATCTTATTTTCGAAGGCGAGAAGCATGAATGCGTTGTCCACATTCTTTATATGCACACTCGATGATCACACGCTGATGATCATTCTTCACAAACACAAAAGCTTTATAATTTATAATGCAAAAATTATGAATGATATCATGAAGGGTTTCAACATCTTTAAATTCTTAACCTACACCCTTTATAAAGCTCTTTTAAACTTCTAAGCATTTAAAATATTTCTTGAACTTAATTCATCTTCAATTGTAGCTCTTATTCTTTGACTACTCGAACAAAATTACTCAAGCTGGCAAATGAGAAAAAAAGATGAATTACTCTTTTGATAATTTTTGAAATAATGTATATGTTCAACATTTTAGGATGGGCCACTATCCCTGTAATATAAAAAGATCATTCTTTCAACATTTTAACTCATGTTGATTATCACATTAGGCGATTCAGTCTAATTAGAAAAATATAATACTAAAAAATTATAAATAAATTTGTATTACCTCATATTGATTATCACATTGAGTGCTTCAATCATCGATATAGAATGATATACAATCATGTTAATTATTGTAACTTTAATTTTAGATATATTTCATACGTATTCCTAACATCCTTATCCATTGTGAGTGTAACGAGCATTCTCAAATTATTAGGAATATAAATTTTTTATTAATCATTGTAGAGGATAAATGCTTCTATCTCTAGACTATTTCATTGAAAATTTAATTGAGAGTTGTATATTGTGAACTGAAATGATATAAACTTCGCTACCATAAGAGTGCACAGCTATAAAAATAGAATTTTTAATATTTTATAATCTATGACTGTTAGAAATCCAGATGAGATCTTTTAAAAAGTTAGATTTCTTTTAAAGATCATTAATAAAAGTTTGTTGCAAAAAGCTCATCTAGAAATAAAAAGATGTTTAAGATTTGGACAAAGTCAATGAAATTAAAAAAAAAAAGAATTTTGCCATGAAGGAGAGACTTAGGATGACTTATAAAGAAATTAATTCATATCTAAATATTAATATCATGATAATATCATCTAATCAAATGAAATTTGGGAAGGTTAAAAGGACACTTGAATGGAATAACTTCAGCTATTTGAGAAGGCCTAGAAGAACACCTAAATGGGGCAACTTTAATGACTATGATTTTTAATTTTAGGCAACGAAATTCTATGATGCAATAGGACGTATGTCCAAAAAATCTAAAAACTATGGAATAGGATGTCCAAAAAATCTGAAACCATGGAATATGGAACATTTCCAAAAGAGGAGTTCTGATCAAAGGATAAGTTAGGTATTTTTTAAAGTGAAATAGCACCAAAAGGATGTTGTATTATGGTAAGCTTAAAAAGAAGGATTGAGAGTTATAATTTTAGTCAATAGGGTTCTTTGTTAGAGTGATGTCAAAAAGAGGATCAAAAATTAAATTCTCAAAAAAAAATCTTTTTTTCTTAACCTATGAGAGAGTGCATGTCCTTGGACCCTTGGATTCAAAGCGATCTGAAAGTAATTCACTATTTTGGTGAATGAACATCCAACTCTTGCATGGTATATCATAATATGGACCTGATGTTATGCTTTCCAACTATTTTTAAAATACAACTCATTTGATAGTTAGACTTGGCCACAATCTCATTATCTAGTGGACGATTCTAAAAAATTATCTATGGCAAATAGCTCCAATCTTATATTTTTTCTAAATTACTCAGTCATGATGCTCTATCCAAAGCTTATAATTTTCAATTAAATACATCTATTTTTTTAAGTCAAATTTTATTCATACTCATTCAGAAAAATACACTCATGTGAAGCAAAAAAAATATAAAAAAAATTAGAACTGTGTTGGATGTATGTCTTAGAAGCCAATCTTGACTGATACATATCATATTATTAGAACATGATTTTGTACTTAATGGATACTTATATTACCATTCATATTTTATGTGTCTATGAATCATCTAAGGGATTAACAAGATGATGACACATATTCTTAAATAGTTAAAAATTTGAGACATATGTCATTAATAGTTAATTCCTAAATTGCTTCTAATCATAGGATCATCATTAGAATGATGATTGATCTAGATAGACCGATGTACGGATCGCTTTCTTCGGATAGATAGTTTCGAGTCTGCGATGTATTGAGACTGGAGCGAGAGTACAGATGATTGTTAGAGAACAATTAGCACTGAGCATGATCAATACGAAAAGTCACATGGATGTCTGCTCACTCGTTAGTGATTTTCTCGATACTGCAGTAGTATGACTGGTCCTTTGACCGCGGTGCTACAGCTACTCGCAGTGAAGCTGCTGAAATTTGACTACACATAAATATTGACTCAATGAGTCTTTATAGTAGATATTGATGATAGTTGAACCACTGTAAGAGTAGAATATGTACCTAGATGGAATCTATTGATCCTAGCAGAAGGGAGTAGTCCCATGGGATTTAAGAAGCTGAGTCCTTAAGTCTATGACCATAGCAGTATGATTGATAAAAAAATATTTCTATGAGAATCACATATAGACTCAAGCTAATTAAACCTATCATATGACCGATGATGAGATTTGATGATTTATCCATGACCTACCATCTGATCGAGACTCACGATAGAGGGACTATATCATATGTTAACTATACCTAAAAGTTCATCACCTTTTATTCTGTTGGGTTGCCACTACATACTGCTAGGTGTCACCGGTGGATTATGAGACATACGAGCATCATCTCGATGATCAATGATCTTTGATAGACAGAGTTAGAATAGTTCCAACCCATTGAAAAGAGTTTTAATGATATTGTGATAAGGATCATATCTCACTATCAGACAGAATAGAACCTATGGGATCACACACAAAGAGGCTTTTGACTGATCAGATGGTTGAATTACGATTATGAATCATGATAGGATTTAATTATCAATTTGATTGATGATTAATCCAATGTAAAAGTTGTAATTAAGTAACTTGCTAAAAAGTTAGTGAGTTATAGGAGGATTAATTAGCAATTAGATTGCTAATTGGCTCAATTTGATTGAGCAACGGGGCTTGCATCAAGTCTAATTG
>KE504633.1:2844182-2883500 GCA_000441515.1 Elaeis oleifera | reverse complement strand
GATTAGTCATTGTGCCTTGGATTTGCATGAATGGCGGAATATTATCGTTCAAGTTTCTCAACCTTGAACAACTAAAAAAAAAACTTAACCTTTAGGTTGCATTTGGTTGCTAGCAATTTAATGTGGTAATCTAGATTACTGCATTTGGTATGCTTTTTAGGTGATAATCCAGATTACCTTGGAGAGAGGTAGCCATCCAGATTACCATCTCTTTGACAATATTATAAAAAAAAATTAGATAAAATTATCTCTCAAAAATTACATAAATCCATTGTCCATCCCTTCCCTCCCCCACCCGCTCTTCGTGTGCCCCAGACTGTAGCTCCTCCATCTCTTTTTGCCTACCCGCGGCTCCTCCATCCTTATCCCCCACCATCCTCTGTGGCTCCTCCATGTCAGTCTCCACCATCCTCATGGCTTCACACATGCCCACCTCCTCTCCACCCCCTAGTACTCGTGATTTTTCACACTCTTCGATCTGCCACTTCTCTGCGCCACCACTATACCCACATCACTCCTATTACTTCTCATCAGAAAAAAGAAGAACATCAAGATAAAATTATTGGGGGTATTTTAGAAATTTGATTTCATATTACTGATAATCTGATTGTCATACCAAACATGTCAATCAAAATTTTCAATAATTTTACTGCAACATTATCTGTGTGTACCAAATACAATAATCAATATTACTGATAATTTAATAATGATAATCTATTCTGAAAGCAATCCACATTACCTTCCAAGATTACCTGACGATGTACCAAATGTAACCTTAGCTCCATCAAAATTCCATCTCAATTCCTAAAGAGCACCCCTAATTGCTAAATATTGTTTCCATTATAACATAATAATGGCTGTTATTTTCTATATCATCCATGAAGTTTGGTTTAATTTAGAATAAAGTAATGATTATTATAATTATCATTTATTAGCCATGCTATCCTGGAGATGCATGGATGGTGGAATATTGTGGTTCAAATTTCTCAAACTTGAACAACTCAAAACAAAAATCTTAACCTTCAGCTCCATCAAGATTTTATTACCATCTTAATTCCCAAAGGCCCCTCCTAATTGCTAGACAGTTATTTTCTATCTAATCTAATCTAATATATATATTATAAAGTAAAATTGAGAAAAAATTTCTTAGCATTTGAGATTATCCATGTGAGTAATTTTTTCCATGCCATGTGTCCTCCTATCTAACAATCCTTCAAACATTAAATTCAAACCTTAAATTAATAAAAATTATATTAAATCCTATTTATATAAATTAAATTATATTATTAATATATGATATTATTACATTCTTACAATTAAAATCTATTTATATAGATAGTTGAGAATATGAAATAACACTAAAAATCTGAATGCATATTATTTTATTATTTATATATAATTTTTTCAATATGGTCAGATCTAGAATCCGTGCGCAATGCATGGTCTCAAAACTAGTTATAACATAAACGATGGCTGTTATTTTCTATATTATCCTTGCAGTTTGGCTTATTTGGGATAAAAGTAACAACTATTATAATTATCATTTATTGGCAATTCTACCTCGGAAAAGCATGAATAGTGGAATATTATGGTTTTAGTTCTTAAACTTGAACAACACACCAAAAAAAAACCATAATATTTAGCTCCATTAAGATTTTACTACCACCTTAATTCTTAAAAGAGCCCCCTAATTTCTAAACTATTATTTCCATCATAGCATAAATAATAGCAGTTATTTTTCTAAATTATCCTTCAAGTTTGGTTATTTTGGAATAGAAGTGCTGACTATTATAATTATCATTTACTAGCCATCCCAATGGAAAATGGCAGAAAATAATGGTGTTAATGATTAGAAAATATATTTTTCTGTTACAACTGCAGCTAGGATAGATTAATATCTAAATAACTTATATTATTGAAAAGCATGTTATGGATGCTGTTGCTGTTTAAATCGATCGGGGTCGGAAGATGGATACCTGAAAATCTAGCACAGTGATGCTGGTGCTGGAGTCACCTGCAAAACAAGTCTCAAATCGGAGGTTATGGCTCCGGCGAGGACCCTCCGACGTTCAAGTCAGAAAACAAAGAACAAAAGAACAGCAATGGATTCTCTGAGAGGGATTTGATTGGACTTACTTGGATCCTCGAAGCTCTGATTGTTTATATAGAAAGATATCGGAAGTTGGGTTGTTAGCTATGAGATTGCACGATCTCAAGATTGTCGAGCCATTGGACATTTAGTCCTTAATCGCTCCTATGAAGTGAGAAGATCGTTGCTAGTAGCATACTGAGTGGAAGATTTGAATACCCTTTTGAATAACCTAGAAGATCGTGTTTGATCTTTTGATCTTATTGAATGAGTGGTGTCACCTTATGGCAGATGAGGATCCCATCTATTAATTGTATAGGTTGTCAATTAAGAGAGATTTTAGCCTTCATGTGCTCTCCACGTGGAGTATTATTGCTTTTAGCCTCAGTTCATATCAACATAGATGCTCAGTATACCTCATATTAGCATAGAAGAGCTCATATCAGGGTTAGCTTAGCTCATATCAGGATCAGCTCTGCTTATATGAAGGTAACTCTTCACAGCATGCCTCTTCACAGTATAGTCATAGCCCATAGAGCTGTAAATCCAAGGCATTCTTGATACCACCATAACATACCCCCTACTTCTGAGTCTGAGAATCAGACAAAAGGAGTACTATTGATATGATGCCTCGGACCTAGGGATGTCCATTCACGTATCCTATTAAGACGTTAATATGGATGATAGAAGTAGTTGAGAAAATGATTCCGAATTTTGAGTCGATCATAGGCCATTTGGAGCCAGGGCCAATGAAGAGCCATTGATAGTTGAATTGAGGGTCTTTTTGGTTAGTCTTTGTTTGTCAAGAGGTTTAGCTCGAATGAAGGTGACGGATTGCTCGAAAGAAGAAGCTCGATGGATTCGGAGGAATACTTGATGGACATCCCGGAGGAAGAAGCTTGACGGATTCGGATAAAGATCGACGGGCTTCTGGAGGTCCTGTAGGTTATCCTCCGCTTCTCGTATGAGTCGGACTCTGCAGAGATCTGGTAAATTCGTCCTCACGAGTGGCATTGTGTGCTTATGACGATTTTGTACCTACGACATCTAGAACTTTTCATCTTCGCACGAGAGGCAGTATATGTCGATGGTGAGCTTGTGCCTATGGCATCCTGCACTTCTCGACGGCGTTCTGAGGGTCTAATTAGTTAGCCGTCCAGAGGTTCTCTAAGGATCTCCCTCCGCTTCTCATACGACTAGAGCTCTACAAGAGTCTGATAAGTTAGCCCTACCTCAGAGTCGTCGAAGTCTTCTCGAGGGTATGATAAGTTAGTCCTCTAAAGATTTTCTAAGGGTCTCTCTCCGCTTCTCGTGCGACTCGAGCTCTACAGGGTCTGGTAAGTTAGCCCCGCCTTGAAGTTGTCGAGATCTTCTAGAGGGTCTGGTAAGTTAGCCCTCCGGAGATTTCTTAAAGATCTCCCTCCACTTCTCGTATAACTCGGGTTTTGCAGGGGTCTGATAAGTTAGCCCCACCTCGGAGTCGTCGAAGTCTTCTCGAGGGTCTGGTAAGTTAGCCCTCCGGAGGTTCTTTAAGGGTCTCCCTCCGCTTCTCGTGTGAGTCAGGCTCTGCAGGGGTTTAGTAAGTTAGCCCCACCTCAAATCATCAAGATCTTCTCGAGAGTCTGGTAAGTTAGCTCTTGGGAGGTTCCTTAAAGGTCTCCCTCCACTTACCGTGCGACTCGGATTCTGTAGGGGTCTGGTAAGTTAGCTCCACCTCGGAGTCGTCGAGGTCTTGAGTTGTGGATTTACATACAAAAGATGAAGAAACTTACCCAACTAGCTCTAACTGGCCTTTTGATTTTTAGTCAGATCATACTTTTGGAGGTAAATAGACTGTTTTACACATTTGAGCTGGTTTGTTTCTCCTTGGCTTGCTCAGATTTATCCTTTGGTGATGTTGATCTTTTGAGACTAGTTTGAAGGTCATCTCATAGGTCTCACCTCATCTTTATGGCTTTGGTTTGATCTTCACTTCAATTTAAATGCTTGAAGACCTACTGTTCAAAAGAACGACACAGAATAATAGATAAGATTCAAAAGCTTTTTACCATGAGAGTTGTGAGCACTGTTTGAGAGCTTTTTGAGTTTTGCTTGACTCCTGTTATTTGCCTCCGTTTGGGCTTGTTTTTAGCTTCAGATTAGCTTAATTTTTATCTCAGATCTGCATGTTTGGACTTTGAATCTGCATGTTTTACCTCGGATCTGCATGCTTTTATCTCGGATTTGAAGGATTTACCTCGGATTTGCATGCTTTTACCTCGAATTTGAAGGATTTTCTTCGGATTTGAATTCTTTTACCTCAAATTTGCATGCTTTACTTCGGATTTGAAGGATTTACCTCGAATTTGAAAGATTTACGATGGATTTGAATGCTTTACCTCGGATTTGAAGGATTTACCTCGGATTTGAAGACTTTTACCTCGAATTTGAAGGATTTACCTCAGATTTGCATGCTTTTATCTCGGATTTACATGCTTTTATCTCGGATTTGAAGGATTTACTTCGAATTTGAAGGATTTACTACGAATTTGAAGGTTTTTACCTCAAATTTGAAGGATTTACCTCATATTTGAAGGATTTTACCTCGGATTTGAAGGATTTACCTCAGATTTGAAGGCTTTTACTTTGGATTTAGAGGATTTACCTCGGATTTGAAGGCTTTTATCTCAGATTTGAAAAATTTATCTCGGATTTGAAGACTTTTATCTGAAATTCGAAGGATTTACCTTGGATTTGAAGATTTTTATCTCAGATTTAAAGAATTTACCTCGGATTTGAAATCTTTTACCTCAGATTTGAAGGTTTTACCTTGAATTTGAAGGATTTTACCTCAGATTTGAATGATTTACTTCGGATTTGAAAGTTTTACCTCGAATTTGAAGGATTTACCTCGAATTTGAAGGATTTTACCTCAAATTTGAAAGATTTACCTCAAATTTGAAGGCTTTTACCTCGAATTTGAAGGATTTACCTCGAATTTGAAGATTTTTATCTCAGATTTGAAGACTTTTACCTCAAATTTGAAGGATTTACCTCAGATTTGATCTTGACGTCACCTTGGATGATAGATTTTTTAGCTCAAGTCGGTTGGATCGGCCTTGACCTAAGCATCAAACCCATTTGATACTGATTCGACCTTGGATGTCCATGTTCCACCATCTTCATGCATTCCTATGCTTCATTTTTGACTTAGAATATTATGGGTCAACGTCCGGCATGTGCTCCACTACTTTCTCCTGCAGGTTGTCCACTTGAGCCATAATAAATGAACATAGCGTACCTTGGGGCTCTTCATGGGTGGCCACTGTACAGTCATAGGTCAGACCTCGACTGTGGGTGATTTTCATGATAAGGCGTGTGAGCGGAGGGCATCGCATGTAGATAACTTTGGATCTGCCACCCCCCAAACCTCAGATCCGACCAATGTTGTGGCGATGTGATGAAATTCCTTCGATTTGAAAATGGTCAGTCTGGGTCTAGTCGGTGTCTAGATGATTCACAAGATCGGACTGGTATTGAGACAGTATAATGAAACTCCTCTCTAGACTCTATAGAGGTGTCCACGATCACTCAGGGTGTGATGGTGGCCAGAAAGCTGGATTCGATAAGGGTGCCACCGTAAGAGATGCCATTGGTGCCACTTGAAAAGGCGTGAAAAAGGTCTGGACCACTTGGATGGCAGTCATCAGATATTGAACTTGCAGGAAGAATTGATCGAATTGGTCAGCCGTGACTGGCACCGGCTAGGCCGGTTGAATCGGTGGAGGGACGACCGATTGAATCGACGAAAGAATTTTCGACGCTGGCGGTTAAACTTGATTGTCAGTCTGGCTGGCCGCCTATCGAAAAGCGACGGCATAAAAAGCCGGGAAGATGTCTGTCTTTGAGCCATGAATGCGAAGATAGACCCTTCCTCTATTTGTTGCTGCTTAAATCAATCGGAGTCAGAAGACGGACACCTGGAAACCTCGCGCGGCGGTGCTGGCGCTGGAGTAACCTGCAAAATAAGTTTCAAATCAGAGATTGTGGCTCCATCGAGAACGCTCCGATGCTCAAGTTAGAAAAACAGAAAATAAAGAAACAGCAACGGATTCTCTGAGAGGAATTTGATTGGACTTACTTAGATCTTCGGGGCTCTGGTTGTTTATATAGAAAGATGTCAGACAGCTGGATTGTTAGCTGTGAGATTATACGATTTCGAGATTGTCGAGCCGTTGGATATGCCAAACTGGACGAGATAATTTAGCCCTTAATCACTCCCATGAAATGAGAAGATCGTTGCTGGTAGCATACTGAGTAGGAGATTTGAATACCCCTTTTGAATAACCTCGAAGATCGTGTCTGATCTTTTGGCTTTGTTGAATAAGTGGTGTCACCTCATGGCAGATGAGGATTCCACCTATTAATTGTATAGATTGTCAATCAGGAGAGATTTTAGTATTCATGTGCTCTCCACATTGGGATATTTATTGCTTTTGACCTCAGCTGATATCAACATAGATGCTCAGGATACCTTGTATTAGCATAGAGGAGCTCATATCAGGGTCAGCTCAGCTCATATCAGGATCAGCTCAGCTCATATAAAGGTAGCTCTTCACAGCATGCCTCTTCACAGCATAGTCATAGCCCATAGAGCTGTAAATCCGAGGCATCTATGATACCACCGTAATAGATGGGTTTCTTTGACATTATAAATAAGGTTGTGTTTGGTAGCTGGCAACCTATCCAAATTGCTGGCAATTTAAAATGGGCCTATTGGATTACTGCATTTGATATACTTTTTGAGTGATAATCTATATTACTTTAATAATCTAGATTACCTCCCATGAGATAATTTGGATTGCTTTGGAGAGCGGTGGCTAATCCAGATTATTACTTCTTTGGTAATGTTGCAATAGAAATTTTGGATAAAATTATCTCTAAAAAAATCACACAAAATCCATCGCCTCTCGTCCGCAGCTCCTTCATCTCTCTCTACCTACTTGCGTCTCCTCCACCCTTATCCCTCACCACCCACCCCCTCTACTGCGGCTCCTCCACACTTGTCCCCACCACCCCCACGGCTTTGTACGTACCCGTCCCCTCTCCACCCTTTAGTGCCCGCGATTCCTCACATCTCTCAATCTGCCATTTCTCTGCATTACCACGACACTTATATCACTCCTGTCATTTCTTATTAGAAAAAAAAATATTAAGATAAAATTATTGAAAATATTTTGAAAATTAAACTTCACATTACCGACAGTCTGATTGTCACATCAAATATGTTAATCAAATTTTTAATAATTTTACTGTAATATTATCTGTATATATTAAATATAATAATTAATATTTTTGATAATTTAATGATAGCAATCTATCCTGAATATAATTCATATTATCTTTTAAGATTGAATGGGGAAGCACCACATGCAGCCTAAAGCCATTGCTACTGTTATTTTAATTGCAAACCCTGCTTCGAGTAAACCTTTCTGTAGTCGGTCTGGTTGATGGTCGAAGCGCCACCCAACCTGAGCCGGACCGAACCGGAACCGTCACCCGGTAGGGACCTAACTCAGTGACTCTTCCATTTCCATCCCCTACTCTCTCTCTAGCGAACTGAGATGGCGAAGGCCCAGGGATTGGAGGGTCTGGTCCTCCGCCGCGCCCTTCTCTCGAGGCTACTCCTCCTAACCCTCATCCTTCTCTGGCGTCTCCTCTTCCGCCCGTACGACACCTCCGCCTCCCTCAATCCGAGTTGTCTCTCCTCCGCCGCCGCCGGCGGCCGATTGGTGCCGTCCGGTCCCATTCTGTGGCCACGGATCGGGGCGGCCATCGAGGCGAGCGTCGTCTGGGACGGCGTCTACTTCGTCCGCATCGCCGAGTGCGGGTACGAGTACGAGCAGACCTATGCCTTCTCCCCTCTCCTCCCCCTCTGCATCTCCCTCCTCTCCCGATTTGGTGAGCTTCCATGTGCCGTTTGTTTCTCAAAATTCTTTCTTTTGATCCACAAGGGTTAGCTTTGTTTAGGGTTTCTTGAATTATTTTCCTTTTGGTTTTGCTTTCTTGTGTGCAGTTTTTGCTCCGTTGGTACCGATGATTGGGTACAGGCCTGTCTTGGCTTTGTCGGGGTATGTGCTGAATAATGCCGCATTTTTGTTCGCTGCGGTTTATTCTACAGGTAAACCTGAGGTTCTTTCTCTTTGTAGAAAAATTCTCCCTTTTGCTTTCTTGAGTAAAAGAATTCGATTATATTGTTGCGCATCATTTGAAGTGTAGAGAGATCTCATATAGTTGTTATCATCTGAAAGATATTTATGTATGTGAAGTGCTTGTGATTGTAAGCGAAGACCCATGAAGGAAAGAGATGAGAAGTTTGATAAGGAACCAAAACAAACTTAAAATTGTGCAGTGTTGTGATTTGTTCTTTTAAAAAATAGCAGGCACTTTCTTGAAGCCATGGGCTCATCTTTTGTTATATATTATGGTGGGTGAGAACGGTGCGAAGAAGCTATCAGGTTGAACAGGTTGAGAATATTGAATTAGTGTGATGTAGGGCAGATGGTATGGAGGGAAGGATGTTTTCCTTTTCCTGCTCATTATTAGAGTGCCCTTCGCACCCAAAATATCTGGACAACAGGTATGCTGCATTTGACTAGAAGTTTGTTTGCACATATGGTTGTCCATTTCTTATTAGCTACATATATCAAAACCTTTGAGGGACCATCTTATAAAGAACCCTTGTCACCCTCGGAGTTGATCACTGACCAGAAGATCAAGAAATAGAGGTTTTGAGTCTTGCTTCTTTTTGCTACCATCAGTAATAATAGAAAATATTCTATATGTAGGTGATTATAAGCACATTGTAGGTTCTAACAGTAAGCTGGGATAATAACATAAATTTTGTCAGGATAGTATGCAACTATGCACCACATAAGCTTTATACTTGTAGGATCTTGCTCGAGTTCTATCTCTGTGTGATATTCATTTTTTTGCTTATCTGTTATTTTGAATTTAACTTTACTTACTGTATAAATGTTGTCAATTAATCTTTTATTTGGTTTATAGCAGATTGTCGGTTTTGATTTTAAAGACCCAGCAGCTGCTTTTCGGGCATCTATTTGTTTTGCTTCAATCCAGCTTCAGTGTTCTACTCATCAATGTAATCCTGTTGATCTTGCTCTTCTTTTGTAGTGAATGAACATATTTCTTCTTCTTCTAGTTGTCCTTTGTTTTCCTTGTTTCTATATGATTAATACTCTAGATGTCATTGGCAGATACACAGAGAGTTTGTATGCACTATTTTCACTTGGAGGACTATACTACTTATTTTCTGGTGCAAATACTGCAGCTATGCTCCTGCTTGCTCTATCTGGTTCAGCTAGGTCAAATGGAGCGCTTAATGCTGGTTATTTCTGTTTTCAGGCAATGCAACATGCTTATAATGCCATCATCCAAAGAAAGGCCCATAGTAGGTTTTCGTTAATTTTGATTTTCTTGCATCTTTTCTTCTTTCTTATGATCTACTGTCACAGTAGCTAATATAACCTTTGAAATATTGGATATGAAACCTTGAATGCCTGGAGTCAATACTGCATTCTACCAATTAAATTGTCTATCTTTGAATGCAAACTGCAAGGATTAGGAGAAAATTATATACTGGATATTAATTATTTCCAACTGACTGTATCTATTTACCACGGTAGTTAATATAACCTTTGAAATATTGGATATGAAACTTTGAATTCCTGGAATCAATACTGCATTCTACTAATTAAATTATCTATCTTTGAATGCAAAGCACAACAATTAGAAGAAAATTATATATTTAGTATTAAATAATTTTCCAAACTGATTGTATCTATTTGCCACCGTAGCTAATATAACCTTTGAAATACCAGATACAGAACCTTGATTACCTGGAGTTAATACTGCATTCTACCAATTAAATTATCTATCTTTTGGTCTAGCAAACTGCAAGAACTAGGAGAAAATTATATATTTAGTACTACATAACTTCCTACACTGATTGTATCTGTTTTCCTTGAAGTTGGCAGTGCATGCTATTATTGGTGGTGCGGCACGCTCTATTTGTGTATTTGTGCCATTTCTTGCTTTCCAAGCATATGGATATTCCAACATTTGTCTAGGTGGCATTTCTCACGAGTTGAGGCCTTGGTGTAAAGCAAGAATCCCAAATTTGTATGGTTTCTTCAAAGTCACTACTGGTATTAATTTATCTCTTATAGCCATTTTCTGCTTTTCTTGTGTGTACTAATGACCAATTCTATTTGTTTATTTATTTGTTGCTTCAAAATGTTTTAACATGTATAAAATTGTTCATTTACTTTTAGATTCATGAAAGATTGGTGTGGTGCATGGAGATTTGTACTGCTTGTGTGGTGTCGCAAGAGAGTAGGAACACATGGCGATAAATATATATAGACAACTGAGCTCTTGATAATTGTACTTGTAGATAACAAGAAAGAGTTTAGAGCAAAGGCTGTTGGACTAGTATCAGGGCTTGTATTGGCTAATGACTGGTTCGGCATGGTACTGGCCTGTACCATACCGTGCCAGGGCATATTGAAACAAGAAGAGGAAAGGAGAGGGAGGAAGAGGGGGGAGAGAGAGGGAAAGAAAACCCTAACCCTAGGAGATCGAGTGTCGAAGAGAAGAAGGGGAGAAAGAGGGATGGGGAGAGGGTGAGAGAAGGAGACAGAGGGAGAAAGAGAGAGCCATGCTTGTTTGGCCGTGCTGGATTTGGAGCCATTGTCAGGGTTGATTAGCTGTTGTTAGTCATCTTTCGCATTGTGTACCATGGAACTTCGAAGCTCCCATCTTGGTGGAAGAGGGAGAGATCGATCAAGAGAGAGAGAGAGATATAGTTGAGCAAAGATCGGGACTGCGGAGACGGAGAGAGTGGGTTTATTAATGGCTGAGCTATCCTGATTGTCTGAACCATCCTAGTTCTTGACTGGTTTGGTTCAAATAGCCCAAACCACGTGGTTCGGGATGGTTAGGCTAACCTTTGTTGAGGGTACCTAGAGTTTTGTTTAGGTTATACATTTCATGCGAAGTAGGTAAGACAAATTCACTAGATTTGCTAGGCCTTTTTGATCATTTCTATCAATTAGCTAATATTATGGATCATTGACAATCCTCTTTCATGCATTGAACCAAGAAGCATGACTCCTCTACAAATTGTTTTTATTGGCGAAGCCACAACTATGACCAGCAATTCTTGTCTTTCACATTGGTATGAAGCTTATTCCATTATTACTCCATTGTTACAAATCCAAGCCTATATTTTCGATGATTGCCAAGTTTCCTCATATTACTTTTAGCAGCTTTATTTGCCACAACTTGCTCTCCAACTTGTCTACAAAGTATACTTTCTCTGCTTAATGAGAATGTCTTAAGGCTCTTATACTTGAGAAAGCAGTATCTATATTCATAATCTCTTGCAGCCAGTTATCATCTTCATGAATCCAATTTTCACTACAATATGTCCACTGAAACATTCCCAATCTATGTAAGAATGTGCTACTTTCAATTCATGAAATATGCTAGGTTTTCCTACCATCTGATATCATATCCGATGGAGTCTTTCTCTACATGAGATTCACACAACTGGTCGACAATGCAAAAGTGCTTTCGACTTCATCTATTTCTTTCAAATTCCTTTGAAAGGATCTTCATTTGTTGGTCTATTTTTCTGATAGAATAATTCATGTATAAGATCCATCATTAATGTACCTAGTATCTATCAATCCCAACACCTACTTCGGTAGTGATCGAGGACCTCACCCAACAAGGGTAACCAAGGTGTAATTTGGATTCCTTGGCCTTGTATATAAGCATCCAAGACCTCTCCTACATATAACCAATGTGTGACTAAATGCACACCAGCAAGGATCTTCACAAACTCCCTATTAAGCTCTGGCATCTTTGCCAATCCAATCTCAAATGCAGTCAAATACCATGATTGGCTCGTAGTTAGCTCCAAAAGAGCCCATGATGTAGTCTCCCCTGGTCTACATGGGCCATAGATTGAGTCTACTGTGATATCATTTACAACAAGCCAAGATCTTACTCAGAAAGGCTAGTATAAAGTCATTGCTTGCCTTTTTGGCCCTATATAAGTATCTATGATCTACCTTGTACATTATTGATGTGCGACTAAATACACTCCAAAATGAGTTTGTACGCATTCCTCTTGGTTAAGCCCTTACATTCTCACTAGGCTAAGGATTTACCCAGTCAGATACAATACAAACATTATAATTTGCTCATGGTTAGTCGTAAAAGCTCCATGTTATAAGGTCCCATAGTCTACATGGTTTGTGGGCCAAGGCAGCTTTGATACCGTTTGTAATGGCACTGTCCTTCGCCCATAAAAGCTACCTAGAAGATTTAAACGGGGGAGTATGCGAGGACCCGTGCAGGTGTGTGTGTTTTATCCTACAATAGTTATGTGTTGGGGAGATTTCAAGTAGCCATGTAGGGCCAAGAAACCCAAATAACAAGTCTAGCTATTCTTTCTAAGTGAGATCTTAGGTTGTTGCAAATGATATCAAAGTAGACCCAGCCAATGGCCCATGTGGATTGGGGGACACTACAACTAAGCCTTTTTGTGACTGACTATGGGAATTATGGTGCTTGTGATTGGATTTAATTAGATTTGAATCCTTAGCTTGGCAAGGATGCGGGGGCTTATGTGGGAGGAGCATGTGAGGACTTGTGCGGGCATGTGTTTAGTCCTATATTGGTTGTGCGCTAGGAAAGACTTGGATACTTATTATAAGGCTAAGGAACCCAATAATATTTTTTTGATTAGCCGTTTTGGGTGAGGTCCTGGGTCCTTTCAAATTCACCTTCAATTTTTTAACTCAATTGACATTCTTGATGATTTTATTTCATTAAACTAAATTACTTTCTTTTAAAGCATTTGTTCATGCTAGTTTAGTTCTACATGTTTTGCATAATCATTTATTTATTTATTTTGTTCCTCGTTATATATCTTCATCTTCTCTAATTTTACATGTTTCTTTCTTCTTTCAATCAGGGGTGTTGGTTTCTTGCGGTATTTTCAAGTGAAACAATTGCCAAACTTTCTTCTTGCATCTCCAATATTATCTCTAGCAATTTGGTCAATTATTCATTATGCAAACAAGCTGCTTCAAGTTGTTCAATCATTAAATACGCATGATTACAACAGTTTTGCTGCTTTGCTGAGTTTGCTTGGAACAAATGAAATTTCAGAAGCTGTTGGTGCTTCAAAAAACAGCTCATCTTCTAAAAGTTCCCAAGGTACTTCTTCGTTAGCCTTTTCGAATTTTGCATGGTATTCTTATTGCATGAAGTTACCATAGATTGGTTACGCTTCAAAGTTGTCACAGTTGTATTATTTCTTTTTTTCCTTTCGAGAGGAAAATGTTGTCAAATTTTCTTTATGAATTTGCAAAAAACCTTAATTCTGAATGGATTAGAATGTGTTTGTAATTTCAAACAACCAACATTGTCTCCAAGCTGTTGCAGCAATGCTCTCCCTATGCCTGAAGCATGTGTAGTTTTGTCAGCCATTACATTAAGACATGAAATCATGCTGTTCAAAACATCTTGTGTGGATCTTTTCATATGATGCAACAATTTTACAAAACAATTGTCCCTTTTCTTGGAGAAAACCCTGGCAACCTCCATTGGAAGACAGTAAGTGTTATTGCTGCATTTAGTATTAAAATATTGATTTAAGGGTATTCATCAATTGCTTTCACAATGCTCTTTTCTCGAATGCTGAGCAGTATAATGTTGTCCGTTCTTTCTAGTCCTTACCTTGATGTGTCATGACACTTTGATTTAGCATTATTAGAGGAACAATGTTTCATGCTTCCTTTGTTTTATCTAAAAATGGGTGAATCAGTGTTTTTATGCTTTGACTGTATTTGGAGCAGATCATACGGTTAGACGTAGGAAACAAGAGAGAAAAGACAAAAGTACCGAGTCATTCCAACATCTCAGGTTGACCGACCGTGCTCTTCTTCAATCACCACAAGGATACCCTTCCGTCTTAGTTCTTCCTTTCATTTTACATCTGGCATTCATGACATTCACAGCTCTCTTCGTGATGCATGTGCAGGTGAGGCTGCTTCTTTTCCCTGCCCGTCCTCCATTTGACTTTGAAGTTAATTCCAAGAATATCAACTTCTGAAGATGCCTTGCATTTGTGCAAGTTAATCTATGATTGTCTTTTCTGTTTCATGTGATACTTTTTGAAAAATCTAGTCAGACTGATAGATTTGTTGTCTGCTTTAGAATCGCATGCATAATGCAGATTATACATTGTGTTATTTGTTCTTTTTGTTTTATTATTATTACTTTAGAAACAAGCTAGTGATTTTCATTTACCTTCATGGTTGCTAATAGCAACACTGTTTTTGTAACTGAGAAAAGAGAAGCAGCTATTTCATTATTCTCATCTAAAACTGTTGTTCCAGTACATGTTTGCATCTTGGACTAGTGAAAGTCTTGTGATTATTGTTGTTCATCTTGCTGATGTTAAGTCACAATTTTACTGATGACTATTCTCTTACAGGTCTCAACCCGCTTCTTATCTGCGAGCCCTCCCATTTATTGGTTTGCTTCCTGTATACTCGTCTCACCCAGCAGCACATCTAGAAGATGGGGTTACCTGATCTGGGTTTATTTTATCACCTTCATTCTTCTTGGCAGTCTGCTCTTCTCAAACTTCTACCCGTTCACATGAAAAGCAGGATCAGATGTTCTCCTACTATTATTCTTTTCGTACCTTTCTTTTTTTTTTTTCTTCTGTATATTTATACGAGGAAAAAAAAAAAAAAAAAGGAATTTTGGAAGATAGCTAATCCATCTACTCAACTTGGTTCGGTTGTCCCCTTTTGTTATACTTTATTTCTTTTCTGGTCTGACTTTTACTCGATATGCAGACCAGAGTTATCTGATTGTTACTTTTACGTAAATTATCTACTGGTGAAGATAATTCAACTTTGTATTTTCTGGTAGATATTTGCTTTGGAAAATTGAGCGATGAGCTCGTTTTGGGACTGTTTGGTACTGCTATGTGACCCACAGTTTTGGCCCTTGCCAGATGGACAATCATGGCATCTTATGTTGGAATAGAAGCAGCTTGCTACTTTTAGAAGAAAAGTTTTAGAGTATCGAACCACATGGACATCGATGGATGAGCTAGAATGAAGGAGATTTCGAGAATCTTCTGTTAGCAGCTCGACACGGTGATGTAACTGAAACTATTATGAGGTTAACCCCTCTGAAAAACTTATATTTAATGCTTGATGGTCTGTTTGGTTGTCATTGTACTGTATCAATGTTAAACTGCTATTCATGTTGTCTGAAATTTTTCTAGTTTCTTTCCTGTTGCATACAGGTAATGAGTGGAATGTGAGGCCTAAGAATCTACAATAAATTGCCCATAGACCTTATTAGGAAGCCAGTACCATGTTTATTTAAATTGTCAGACTTGATAAATCACCTATATAAACAGGGTTGATGTTGTGGAAACTAATTTTGCTTGCTTGACTACTGTTTTCTCACTTTGGCCCTCCTCTGCAAGCTACATCAGAAATAAATAAATTTCTACCTACCTAGAGTTTGGTGGGTTTTTGTGATTACCTTGCAGTACCCCTACCCCCCCACCCTTAGGTAAAATAGAGGTAGGCATCAGCATTTACACTGCTCTTTACATCTCTTAGCTTCCAGCTAGGCTTTAGAAACAATAAGAAGAAAACAGTTCAGAAAAGTAACAAACACCTGGACAGCAAGTTGAATGGTGGAAAGACGACAATCTGTCAAAAGGCTGCAAGTTATTTGCAGGCTAATAAAGGTATACAGAACTGAGTAGTCGTACCAAGCAAACATTGGCCCTGCCCATCGGACTGACCAAAGTGAACACAAAAAAGCCCAAAATGTTAAGTCATGCGGCTTAATTGCTGAACCAGACACCGTAAACAAGAATAAGTAATAAACTAGCATATTACCCATGTGATATACCGGATATATTTTTATTACAAATCATATTTAAATATTATTTATTAATGATATAATTATTTAAACTAACTATTTTCTGACAATCAAACTCAAAAAAATTCAAATAAAATGCAGCTAAAATAATGCAAAGAAAAAGAACAATAACAAAAGATCAAGAGAAAAATGGTGAGGATTGGACCTGTGGAGGATGTCGAAGGCAATGTAGGCATGGGATTGTAATTATAGAGAGTGACACCATAGACGTACATCCCTATCTTTCCCTCCACCAGTGGCTTGAACGTGTCTTACTTTATCATCAAGTTGAACAACATCAGCTCCGACTTTCCTATCATAATCAAAACCCTCGTCTTAGAGGAAGAGAATAAAAGAGATTGAGATTAGAGTGAGAAGGACCTCTATCCCTGTGCTCTCATATGCTCCTTATCCAATCATTTTCCATGCTTGGATAATGCTCTTCTATATACAAATCAAGAGTTCAAAAGGAAAAGATCTCAAAACCCGGATATGAAAGGACGCACGCACTTAAGGTGGCCGTTTGGATCCGTTATCTTATGGAAAAAGGCTAGAAAATGCTTATCTTTTCTTAATAATATGCACAATCTAATTATAGCCTCTCAATTAAATACATTTAATTGGCCATAAAAATTAAGAAATTTATTACGGTAAGATTACCTTCATCTGTCTTTAACCCTTTTCATGAATCATAAAAGTTAAGAAAGCCAAATGTAAAGATGTGGCATATTAAATGCATACAATAAAGGTCAAACATGATATTTACCTTCTCCATGAAAGTTAAGAAAATTTATTAAGGTCAGATTACTTCCATTTACCCTTAATGCTTTTATGAATTCTGAAAATTACAAAAAGTCAAACATCAAGATGTGGCATACTAAATGCATACGGTAAAGATCAAACATGATATTTACCTTCTCCATGAAAGTTAAGAAAAATTATTAAGTTCAGATTACTTCCATTTATCCCTTGAGCCTTTTAATGAATTCTGAAAATTAAAAACAGCCAAACATTAAGATGTGGCAGACTAAATGCATACCATAAAGGTCAAACATGACATTTTACCTTCCCCATAATGTTAGATAATTTTCATATTTCTTTTATGGAAACTCCTCCGTATTTAATACATGTTTATGATATCACGTTTATATATAAACTCTATTTGCCATGTTTACCTTCCTATAATGTTATATACCATAAACATCATATTAAATACAGAAATATTTTTATAAAAAATAGAAAAGAATTATAGATGTGGTATATGGAGGCTCCGCCAACTCTGAATCAAAGCCTCGATATATATATATATATATATAGACACACACATGTTAGATGTCTATTATATCCTCATAGTGAGCTGTTTTTGATCTCCTTTTGCTATGTGCTCTTGCCTTGTGAAATTTTAGAAAAATTCTTTGTGCATCGCACGTGGTGCAGAACGCACGCACCGCGTGCGATGATTGGCTCACGCATAGAGCCAGACAGTGCATAGACAAAAAAAAAATTTTGTCGGCCCCGCGCATGAGCTAATCACCGCATGTGGTGTGTACGTTCGTGCACCGTGCGGTGCACAAAGAATTTTCGAAATTTTATCATGATGAGCAATCAGATGAGCTTAAATATCATATAAACATTGAAAATATATGTAGTAAATGATTTCTCTCAAGGCCAAATTTTTAGTGGCATGAATGCAAGTTTAAGGATTGCACAACCTACTCACGTTAATCAAGTTAGTATATTATAATGACATCCCCAATTGAATAGGACTGGAACCCAGTTCAATTATAGTGTAGGCTTATTATTAAAGTTATTTAAACAACAACATGTACTAATCCAATTTAGAAATCATTCCAGCTGAGAATCTTGCAGTTATGATTGGGTTCTTATTGGTTTTGCACTGGGTAGCGAGGTTTTGCTTTGTGTTCAGTGGTAGCAAAGTTTGGGATGCCAGGAGTCGTAATCCAAACCCAAAGCCTTCTCTCAAAAAACAATCTAAAGCCAAGGTCCGAATACCACTATAATTCTCTTATTATGGGTTCTAGCTAAAACCATTATTGGTTCTACCCAATTTTTTTTTTAAAAGAAAAACATTATCTACTACTTTAGTGGTTTTCTTTGTGCTCAAATGTGTCCCTTTTTTTTTTTCTTTAGCAGGACTATATGAATTAGTCTTAACCAGTTAACCATCAATATTTAATTTATCATGAAAATAATAGACAATGAGAAAACAAATAACATCACTTATTTAAATTTTGTTCATTGGATAAATTATTCATTCCAATTTCTACAAAATTTAAGTTAAAAACAGCTTTATGTTGTTTTAGATGAATAATAGAAGCGGTAAATAGTAGAGGGTAGATCTTGATACAAAATATCATTGTCTCATCCTGATACGAGTGTTATAAGTTTGCAACATTGAGACAATCTCTTGGTATATGAGATGAGGATGCATGTATCTGGTTCTCTCTGGATCACTAGATCTCGATAGAATGTGTCCATTTAAATGACCATTGATGTAAATAATAAATAATAATTATTGTTAAGAAATAATCATGGAGGTATATTTTTTCTTTTTATTTTACATTTTAATTATTAACAGACTCTCTCCCAAACCGTTATGATGGCCGTTATTTGAGCCAGACTTGACTAGTTCGAAGGTACCTGCTGTCCCAAGAATGCATAGGATTTCTTTTCGTATGCGTCTGAGAGGAAACGCTGAACAGTTACACACGTCGTTCTTCGCCGTACACGGCCAGCTTTAATCCAAGTACCGTTCGTTGGTCTGTCCCCGTGATGCCCGCCCTTCCTACGTACTTCACGGCCATCAAATCATGGATCGACACGTAAAATTCAGTCTTAGCCCGCGTAGAGTTGGTACCGAGCTTGAACAGTGAAACAAGTCCGGATTTCATCTCCAATTATGGGAATCCACCCACCCTCCACCCATCCAAATAAAGCCTATTAACCGTTATAACGGTGACAACTGCTGCTATTTCTCAGTCTATTCCCTTGCTTTTTGGAAATGAGATATTGGCGCTTGTGATGGCTTCCATTTATTTAATAATGATAAAGTAATTTTTATTCGGCTTATATTTGTATTCATTTTCTTTACAAAAGAATGATGCCGATTTCAAGATTTAAATGATATTTATATTTGTATGGGATGGCATAATGTTAACATATAGATGAATATGTAAATATTCGATTAGTCTTAAGCCAAGCTTATTCAAACCACAATGTGCTACATTTAATTAATCTCTATGTTTGCGAGGAAGGAGAGAAGGAGAGAGAGGACCGTGAATGATGAGAACAAGGATCATTTCCCTCACTCTGTTGCTTGATCAAGATGCTCTTTCCTAGCAAGCCTATTCCCTAATTTGAACCAGTTTAGGGGATGGTGGTGTCACTTTCCATGATGCACCCATTTTGTCTAAAAGAATGTCGCATTTGGTGAATAGCTCATGTGGAATTATTAATTTGATTAAAATAAATTTGTTAAAGATATTAAATTTAATTTATTATATTAATTTTTTACCTTTGTCATGGTGTATATTGAGGGGATAATTATTTAAAAGAAGGATGTATATAAATATGAAAGGAGAAAAAGATGCAAGTCCATATTGTTGAGAAGTGTTTTGGGCCGAAGTTGAAAATTAAGGGTGGAGAGATGCCTGAGTAAACCTATCAGTGCCACCTAAAGATTTTATGTCATGTATATAGAAGATAATTAAATTAAAAACTCTACATTTGTCATTGGCATGAATCTATTGTATATGAGTTTACGTGATTTTAACTAAAAATAATTATTTAAAAATGAAAGTAATTTGAAAAATATATGTTTGAATGATATATCTATTTTCTTTGTTGCTTCTTTGGAAAAACATATAATATTAAGAATCGAAGGCGTAGACATATTCCATGTTATACTTTTTTGAGATGAATTGGGGTTTGTTACAGTGATTTTATCTAATCAACAGAAGTTTTGGGTTCAAGACCTAGGTCGTGGACATGCAATGTTAAGACCCAAATCAGGATAGTGCAGGTTGGTCTCTTTCTTCCCCTAAAAAATATAACTAAATAAATCTAACTAATAAATAATGATGTTATATCGATCTTGTTGCTGACCAAAGTCGAGGTCTACGCAACATGCATCGGAGCTTCGGCTCATGAATCTGATCGACTAATTTGATTCCTTATGTATACTATATTAAAAAGAACGTCGTGCTCCTTTTGGGTTTATTAATTTATCCAAAGATAAAATATTATTTGATATACATAATAATTATTTTCAAAAGAAAATATGGATGCAACCTATCTTTGTCCCTTGTCCAAATTTGATAGATCTCTTTAACATTCCTAAATTCTTTTATCTCTATCTTCTATTCTTGAATAATTTCTCTTTCTGTAATAAACTTATTATATCTCTTTAACAACTTGTCTCCCTTCCTTTCCAATTTTGTTTCAAAAGTTTGGCATCTATATTTTTGTTATTCTTTGTTTTGTGAGTTTATATAAATGATCGTGGCAAATCTTTATTAGAAAATAAATAAAATATAAATATATTTAAAAATATTTAATAAATTATTTTATGATGTATGCAGCCTTGTACTAGCCAGTATATTATAAATAAATATATTAAAACACTCCATGTCATTTATGTCCCGAACACTATCATATTGGGTAAAATCTCTGAACTATCACTGCATGTAATGAACCTTGCATTTTGGCATCAGGGCACTTTAATTGCATTTTTTTTTTTTGGTCCACTTATAACCTTAAATATTTTTTGCCAACAAAAAGGTGTTTCTTTTGTAGTTTTACGCATTCATTTATTCTAAGATTTATTACAAGAATCGAGCTTCCTCCTGCTTCCTGATGAATGACATGATAGAGACCATATAACCAAGCCAAAACCCAATCTGTACCGGAACATGGATGCAGTATATCTGCGTACCAAAGATGTCAAGTCACAAGCTATGTATAGTTGAATTACACCATGGTATCTAAGTTCCATCATCAACGAGACAAAACTAGGGCCGCAGCAATCAAATCATGCTCAATAAATAAAATCAACTCAGAACCACCTTACAAGATGGTGTATTGGCAATTAAAATCCCAACTTGATTTGCACAAATCCAAAATTTGTTTCTATTATAGTGAATTAGGTCTCTCTCTACCATCAGCTACTATAGTCTCAACTAAAAGCACGGATCCTATATGGTGCAGATTTTGCACCGCAAAAAATGGTGCAATTGTAGATGGCCATCATGTCATCCAATCATAAAACAAATGGCTCTCAAAGAGAGTGGGTATTAGGTGCTATATACAACATGTGTCGTATACCGTGCTTTATTGATGGCCATTCATCTTCGTGATTAGAAAATATCGAAGCCATCCACGTCTGTACCTCTCTCTGTAGTTTAAAATATGTACCGTAGTGGATCTTGGATCCTCAAACTAATGAAACTGACAAGCCAAGCAGCTTGTCTTTAAAGGTACTGACCCCTGCTGCAGAGACCAGAGACCCACCCTGAATTAGGCAATTAGGTTTCATTAGGCTGTAAGGAAGGAGCCACATCAGGTTGGGCTCTTTGTGGATTTTTGTGCCAGTTGCCCCAGTGGCATATCTCACAATATTCTTGAAAAGACACTAAGTAATATCAAGCATGTGTTCAGATTTCCTTCATCCTAGTTAGCAATTATTATGTTCCTTGACTACTCTCTGCTCCTAGATATAAGAGTCCAAGGCACTACCTTGTCCTTGACAGTCTTCGTTCAGCACTTAAACAAGCCTGGCATGTGCATTGCACATGGAGAATGGAGTTAGGCCTGAGAGATCTCTATCATTTTCACAAGAGGACACGCTCTTTCAGCATTTTATTATGAGACATGTTTCTCAATCCTTCAATGGTGTGTATCTACTTGAGGATATAAGTAGGTTCCTATGGGATCAGATTGGCAGCTTGGTATTTGGCTGGACTCCTTGAGACATCTGACCCACATTGGCAGGTGAGGACTTGCATTTTACTGCCACATGTTAAACAAGCTTAAAGCTTGTAGGGCTGCCTTTCTGTGCCTCTTTCTACTTTACACCACTTACATAGGGTAAAATAGCTCAGGTGAATCTATCCCATCGCACTTCATAAAATTAATTACCACTTGATTCTTTTAATGCAGTTGGTTAGGCCGGTATGTAATAAGGAAATGACCAGATTTTTTTTTGGTTGGTGCTAAGGATGAGGTAGGAACCACGGCAGAAAAGAAATTAAAACGCATAGTTATTATGGAAGATACTTAAGCTCTATGACATTGTAATACCATCACAATCTCTTCACAGGAATTTATGTGCTACCGTAGTGAAATAATCTCGAAATTGGATAGGATACCATATGAACTAAATATCAGAGATTTTATTGATGAATTGAACTATGCTGTTGAATCTTGGACTGCATTCACATGTTATTTCTTGACATAACAAGCTCCTTTGACCTATATAAAAATAATGGATAATTAGTTCAATGAATAATTTGTGTTTAAGAATCCTTTACTCAGTGTATCCAACCATATGTTTGTATACATACATGCATACATACATACAATGGTTATTCCCATCTGAATAAGTAATGCTGTTAATCCTATTCTAAAATTTCATCATCCAACCACAACCGATTGTACACCAATTATCCTCGAATCCGGTGAACCGACCCTTCTAATCATTGTATATAACCACCTGTTGTCCTTTCTTGTACACATATTTAACCAATAAAGCATGTGTGATGTGTCTCAATAGATTCTATGTCAGTTGTTACACCATAAAACATCTTAAAGATCTGTAGAATGCTAGGTACTTAAAGGCATGCACTTGCATAGGTATTCACATAGAAAGTATCGCTGTCCATGAATCCTGTAGATCTGTCATATTTAATTAGGGCATTATTCGATATTCTAACAAACAATTAATCTTTACCAAAAAAAAACAAACAATTAATGAGATTAGTGGTGATGGAAGCTTAGCTCTTGAATCACATATTTCCTACTATCATCTTCTATGGAATTGCAAGATCTCATCTTAGTTAACAATGCTATTAATGCTTGAAGCTCCTCAAACTCCCCACTCTTATCTCAATATGATGAAAAAATAGCGATAATTATGCAAAATGTCCATACGTGGACTCGAAAGAAACCCAAATTTATGAAAACAACAATGGTAGCAATCTAGAATTCCCAATTTTAGATTAAATGCGCTTTGTAAGTCAGAAAGTCCATAGAACAGTTGAACAGCAGAAACAGCTTTGAAGACATACAATACAAACAACAAAAACTTAAGAACTATACACATGGTTGTGGTTCGATAAAATGCAACGCATGACTACAGAAATTAGGTAAACAAGTTCTTCAACAGTAACAAAAAAAAAAAGAAAAAATCAAAATTATAATGCTTGTGGTGCAAACAAAAATGTACGACGGGAATGTAGATTCTAACCATGGTTGCTGCCTGAAATTTTCCAAATTCGGTGTTCTTCTCAAACACAGACACACACCAAAAAGAAAAGAAATTCAAATCCAAAGATCAATGCCGTTTAGAAGTTCTAAAAGATAAACATAAAACGGTGGACATGAATTATACATAAATGTAAACCTCACATTACCAAACATCTGTTCGAATAATTTATGATTTAAAATTGCGGATAGAAGTTTTTCTTTCTGTTATTATTTTTTGTCAAAAACAAAGAATTTCCTAGCAAGTTTGATATAAATAAGAGGCCATTAATTCTTTGAAACAATCAACAAAGAAGAGACAATCAGCCAAAGATAGAGCAAACAAAAACAGCACACATTTTGATTAAAATTCTGCAAAATTCACTATTTAATCACAGGTGCAGATCCAAACTCACATTCTCTTTGACACCAGATTCGTAGCTCTGTGGAGGTGTAGAAGAAGAGGAGGAAGGAAAGAACCAATATTAGCACTCAAACCGACACTCCCTCCACCACCTCCCATCACTCTGGACTCTTCCCCTCCGAACAAGGGTAACGGCTCCCGGTGGACTAGTCCGACACCCGCACCGCCATGCACCACCGTAGGAACCCTCCAAAGGCCCGGCAGCGGGCTTCCATTGATAGGCTGGCTCACCGATCCCAGCCCACCGTGGAACCGGGTGCCGATGGTGCTACCAGCACTGGTGCTGGGACTGTTCCATGAGGGATAGTGGTGGCCGGCAGGGGGTCGAAGCCAAAGCGGGCGGCGGGCGGCGCCGAGCCAAGGCGGTGGTAGTTGAGGAAGGCATACATATGGTGGCCGCCGGCGGTGGATGGGTGGTGGGCCGCCATGGCTGACTGGAATTGGGCTCTCTTGGCATGCTGCCGCTCGCGTTTGTGGGCGTTCTGGTGCCCGCCGAGGGCTTGTGATGTAGGGAAGTGGCGGCAGCAGTAGTGGCACTCGAACTTGCGACCACTCTCGCCGCCGCTGCCATTGCCATTGCTGCTGCTGTTGGGTTGGTGATGGTGTTGGGGTCTTTGGAGGGATCTTCTTCGCTGTCGGGCTCATGGGGAACCTCGATGCCAAAGAGGCGGATGGCGGAGGCGGAGGAGGGCTTCTCGCGAGGCGCCGGGCGGATAAATGGGAGCTGGGAGAAGGAGTCGACGCTCATGAAGTCGCGGGTCTCTCGCTCGCTCATCTCTGCTGTCACTGCCGATGCCGACTACAATAGCTTAATTGGGTGAACCAACACACCAGCTAGCTCTAAAGTAGGATAAAGATCGAGGAAGGAAGGAGGACAAAGATTGGAAGAAAGAGTGGGGGAAGAGAAGAAGAGAAGACCTTCTTCCTGTTCTTAATTCGCCTCCTCCTTTCTCTCACTTGATATGTTTCATTTTGAGACTCTTGGAGAAGACCTTTTGTTCTAGGCATGAAGTAGGAGATGGAGGGAAAGAGGGCGAGAGAAAAAGGGAGTGGAGGAAGAAGAGATCTTCTCTCTTTTTATCTCTTCTACTCTACTGTCTTACGTACTTGCCATGTTTTGGATGCGAACTCGATTGCTGTAAGTTTTTGTGAGTAGGCCTTAAGAGGAGATGGAGAGGAAGGGAAGGGGAATTGTGTTTGTTGGATGATATGGCTTGGATATTGGGGATTTAGATCATTGATATTGGTTTTTGGAAACAAATATTATTTCCTGGTTGGTTTGAAAGAGGTGGGGCTAGGGAGGGGGAGGAGGGTGGACAATTGGAGCTGACCACATCTGCAAGAGCACTGAACGATGGCTGCTGCTGCTGCTGCTGCTGCTGAAGGAGGCTTTGGCTTCTCAAATAACAACCAAGTACCACTCCAACAACACCATCAACTCACCATCTCACCCTTCCTCTGTCCACCTCTTCTTTTCTTCTCTTCTTTATATCTCTGGCTTTCATGCAAGTGTAACCATCAGTCAAGAGGAGGGTAAGTATGTGACCAGCTCTGTTGGTGGGTCTCTCTCTCTCTCTCTCTCTCTCTATCTCTTATTTTGTGACACTCCATCTGGTACTGGTTGCTGTGGAGGCTCTTTATAGCTGTTGGCTTCTTTAAATCTGGAGCTGCAGAGATGGGTGTGGAAGTGGTCCTGAAGATGTGTTTGGTGATTAGAATGAGGAGAGTTGTACATGGGACATTAGGTTTCTACCTTAAACTTTGTTTCATTACCTCAGTATGACATGTAACCTCCTTCCTTTTATCCTTCTCCGTTTGTCCACATTCTCACCGAGCCCATACCTAATGCCATTTCAGAACTTAAAACATTTTCTCAGAAGAAAGAGACACTCAAAAAAACATGCCTTGCTGTATTTATACGGTGTCATTTTATGCATCGACTCCATTAAAATCTGATCAACATCTTATATCCGATCCTCTATCTAACTCAAATCTTTAAGAAAATTCAAAATTTAAATAAAATTTAGAAGTCCCAATATATCATTAAAAAACTAATGAAACCTACATGACAAGTTTTGGTCTAGTTTTTACCTATTTTACCATTTCTTCAGATCCTCACGCCTAGAAATAAAGCCTAGATGTTCTGGTAGGATTCTAAACATCTGATTAACCTTGCAATCCAATCTGCATGTGTTAGTGATGACTTCTAATGATCATATACACATGACTTCACATCTACCGAATGAAGCTAGCTACATGGGATAGCTTTAGATGGGACTCTCCCTGCTGAGGTTCATGGGATGAATAGTGGTACCATACCTTTGTAGACCTCTCAAAGGTGCCCCCACAAACCAGATTTGCATGTCATGCAGAGATTCCTGATTTAGATGGAATTGGATGGTAGTTGATTGATTCGGACCACTGAGCAGGTGTTTCATGCAGCTCTCTTGGTGGTTATGGATGTTTTATCTCTGAACTACACACTTGACGTTTATATTTGTGCTAACCTAAAAGGACCTCCTTGTCATCTTCAGTAAAAAAAGAGGAGGAAAAAAACCAACAGTGTTTCTGTCCGGCCCTCTCTTTCAGTTTCTACCTCTCCATCCAAAAGTCTTGCCTTTTAACCTCTCATGAGCCAAGTAAAAGCCCTGGTAGTGCAGTAAGGTTGGTGTAAGCCTGCAAGGTTTCTGTGTGTGAGGGTGTCCCTCCCCTTTTAAGGTTTTTAGTATTTTTCGGTTTTCGGGTATTCAGTATCTGTGGTTTTGCGTAGGTTTTGGCTGAAATAGTAATTTAATGATCAAGACTTGGGACCTCTAGTGGAAAACTACAAAGTCCTGCAAACCAAAAAAGAGTTTTTTACTAGAACATATCTATGACTCCATAACTCAGTCTCTCTCTCTCTCTCTCTCTCTCTCTCTCTCTCTAGTTTTTTCTCTGCAGAATGGGTTGCTTTATTCATGCATGCCTGACCCATTTTGCAATTATTCCCCTCATAACTGGACACATCCTCCCTCATTATTCTCTCTCTTCCATCCCAGGACCAGTCGCTGTCCCCCTCTCCCACCTTCCCCATCTACCACCTTGGGCTTGTGACATGGACACAAGACTGTGAGGCTCAGCCCACTGCACCAACATTTGCTCCTTTGGGAGCCCTATTAATGAAAGGTACTTCTATGTCTCTCCTACCCCACCACAAGAAAGAAAATGCCTATCAACCCACACCCACCCAACCTAACAACAACAACAACAACAACCTCCTCATATTCATGCAAACTCTCCCTAAACTCCATCTTTTATCCATTAAAGCCTCGCTTTGGGACCATCTTTGGGGCCCGGCCCTTGTCTAGGACTCGGTGTCCTTCCCAAGCCCTTTTGCCTTGCAGTGGGTTGTAGCCGGATCCAACCTCCTTAGCCGGCTTGACATGGCTTGAGTTCAACAGGGAGTTGCCCTCTTGTTGGGTCGCCTCCTCGTCCTTGTTGGCCCAAAGTCCTTTTTTTAATGAATGTGGGACCAGACACGTACTTGATTTGCCCCCAAGCCAGACTGGCATGATAAGGTTTGATATATAAAGCATGACACGTAAGCTGCTATGGTACACAATAGCTTTGTACACGTGAGCTTAATTAGTGCATAATTAGTCCAATAACAAACAACGTTGTAGGCCTAGTAATTGCACCCGTGTACTTCTGGAAGAAATTTCTATGTTCAGAATTTTCTATATTGTTCGACATGGATGGATCATCCATAATTCCTGAACAACATGATCTGCGGTGCCCCCATTTGTCATAAAAACAAATTAATTGTTATATAACACGATTTTCAATGTCATGCAATCAATGAACTTAAACAATCCGTGAATTGTACACTGAATTTTATTCAATCATATTGATGTCATTCCAATGGTGAAAAGAAAAAGAGAAAAATTTGGCAATTGGTGTAAAACCCTTGAAATGTGATGTTCTTTTAGGTTTTGTCACATAAAACCATCATATTACTTTTGTCCAAAAAAAAAAAACTAACCATGATGGTAGATTTGGATGCATGTAACGGGAACAGGAGTGCCCTACCGGGCGCTCTCTCTCTCAGGACTGGGACCCACGTATTGGTGTGAGATCTACAGTAAGATTTCCGATAGATCAGCCTCCGAGGGCGATGGCTTTCTACATGTTAACACCCACATCAATGTCGTCAATACGGATGGTTCCGGCTCTTTAAAGGCTCTGGTGGTGTTCTCAAGGCTTGGTATGATGGCGCTGTCGGGGGAAAGATCTAAACTTAGGACCACCAGAGAGCGCATCTCAAAGCTGAGGTCACATAAAAGAGAGAGTTGTTTGAAGTCTTTTGAGAGGCCATGGAAAAAGAGAGAGGTATGTGGGGGTTCCTTTCACATGAGCCATGAATGCACAGGAGTGATTGTGGGGCCATCAGGGAGCTTGAAATATGATTGGCCCTCCTTTTCTCTTCTATACCTGGATTTAGACAGCTTGGAACTGCCCCTATCATGGGTGATATGCCTCTCTTGTTGTATTTGACCTTTGGCTGGTGGATTCCTATGCATTTCTAAGCTCATGAAAGGTAATGAATGATGTGAGTAGTGATTAGGTGGAACTTTGTGGCAGTCCAAGTCTTGATAATATATGTATATACCTCTAACTCAAAGCCTAGGAACATGGATGATACCAAAATACCAATATGTAAGTAATACACTGGATCCTACTTTTTATCCTATGAACTGACTTAATTAGCAGATGTTGAGCATGTAGTCCTCTTTGGTGGACCAGTCTTCGAATTGAGCTTGTAGATCCAATCAAGGGACCCCTTGTATGGATGTCTCACTCACCACCACATTATTATTTGAACATGTATAGCATTGCACCTGGAAGTTGAATGGTCACTTTCCACTGGGTGTGACATCATAGAAGGACGTAGATAGGATGAATTGATGGAAAATCAGACATCTGGACATGTTTTGACAATTTTTTTCTACTTTTATAAGAAAGAAAGAAAGAAGTGTTTGGATTCCACCTACTTCATTAAGATAACTAGGAAATACAAGCTGAGAGGATCTGGTTACAATTCAAGAGATTTTCTGAAAAAGGTTAGGTTCTTGCAAGACATCAGAATTTCCTTGGATGAGAAAAACTTCAAAGCATAGGAGAAAATATAGCTGTGATTCTAAGTTTTTTTTTCTTTCTTTTTTTGTGAGAAAGATTTTGCTGTTCCTTTCTCTCCATATGCTACAACAGATAGCTTGCAACAGTGGAACCTAGGCTTGTCCAAAATCTGGAGGTCCAGAATGCTTCCTCTTGGAAGTCCATACGGAGGTGGAGTAAAAGATCAAAATAGTATTTTCGTTATACATTACTAGGGTAATGACAGTGCAATGCTTTTGTGATGGGAGATACAGACTGTGGAGCTTTATCGATGCACGCATGGTGGAGTTCGGCTTAATAGCTAGAAGAGTTCAATTGTACATATATTAGTACATGCCTAGTCTGAATCCAAGCCAAGAAAAATTTCCACATTTCACAACTTCACTTCCCTCTCTTCTTGGAGAAATCAGACCTTGGGAATTATCATTTTAAATCCAGCAGTCATACTAGGTTTGAATTCAGACCCTGGAAGATCCAATGTCAACATGACACGTTTGCATCCCTATCTAAAGCTTCATCAACTCATACTTGGAGAGTTGAACTTAGAGCCCTCCTTGTGCCAAAGACAACTTTTGCATGCTTATTTAGAGCACAGGAGCCATTTGACGGGGGATGAGTGAAGCATGGTATGGACAAACATATTGTCCCGGTGACCACAGCACGAGGGTGCTGTCCTACAAGAATTGATGGCTTTATTGAATGAGAATCAGGACCACAACAACATCTTGTGGAAAAGCATCTTTGTTTTGACCGGCCCGACGAAAATTTTAACCCAAGATTCTGCCACTACGAGCGTAATCAGCTGGAAGAAATAGATCCTTGTCCCATCATCACTTGAGAGACCTCTGAGTTTGCATTCGCAAAACTTATATATACTATCTGCATAGGCATAATTTTGTTCTAGGAGTAGGATTATTTTTACATTTACATGCTTGGAAAGACATAAAGGTTAAATTAAAGTCAGTAGTAGAAGCAATAATGAGGTGGAGAGGACATGACGATGCAAGAAGAAATCTTTAGAGATTGGTCAATCTGTTGTACTCTCCATTTCATAGGTCTGTGACTGCAATTCAAATTCTATGGAATTCTTCAAGGTTCTGCGGAAATATGTGTCCAGAGTCATCAACCATCCTGACTAATTTGAGGCAGTTCCTCTTTTAGCATTTAATTGTATTGTACCATAGAGCAAAGTTTGGTTTTGAGGTATCTGATCATTCCTGCGCCAGTTGAAGCAATTGTGATGTAATCAAACATGCGGAGTTCGATGTAAAGAATTGAACCATGCTATTCAGGTATATGTGCTTATCCATCAAGATGAAATCTACACTTTGATTCTGATATTTGTCCCAGTTACAAAATCATTGTAAGTTTTCCCATGTCTAACAACTCGAGTACTTCCATGTGATATTGTGTCTCCATTTAACTGAAAGTTTCTTCTCATATAAAGCTGTCCAAAGCTCTGCACCATTCATTCTGCTGCTACTGTAGTTGCATATATCCAACTAAAATATGTTGTACTTTATAATTTACGTATTTCTTTCTGCTGAATAACTCATGTTGTCAATTTCATTGTACTAACCTATTTACAGGAAAAGCTTCATTCTGTTCTGTTGATCATGATCTAGTAATGAAATAAAGATAAGAATTATTACTTTTTGTCGTAGCGGTGTTGTAACGTGCATCAAAAGAATTGGTTGGATAACATCTTCCCACGTCATATGGTTCCACCATTAAAGGCATCCTATCATCAAAGATTTTTTTTTTTATATAAACGAGTGGTCACACCAGTCTGGTGTGAAAACAGTCCAACAGATCAAGATACAAAAAGTCTCGTAAGGCCAACAGACAGTTTCTATCCTGTCTCCATATCTAATCGTCAAAGTGGTCAGTCACAAAAGCTACCATCTAGTCCGCTGCAATATTGACCTCCCGATAAATATACCAAATTCTGACTGTAGCAGCGTGGCGAAGAAAGATCCAGATATCCCGGATGAGAGGATGGCTGCCGGACTGCCTAACAACCTCCTTGAGCCAAATAATGACAGTAGCAGAGTCATCCTCAAAAAAGATCCACTTCGCATGAAGCTTCTGCCTGGCAAAATGATTCCTGTCCAGACAGCATGAAGCTCCGCACCGAAAATAGAAGGTATCACCAAAGACTTTGTACTGGTCAAAGTCTACCTATATTTTCTTGCTGAGTATAAAGCATTCAAGGTGAATGATTCACTATCAGTTGTCCATTTCATCCTACTATTTCCACTACTTACTAAGAGGAAGAAAGCATAAGATTTTCAATGCATCGCAACATCGACATGTACGAGACTGGGAATTGAAAAGGATACTCGTCCTTCCATGTCTCATGACTTTGCCATCAAATTTACGCGATTGATTTCTAAAGCCCCAGAGTTCGGTAGGTGAAAGAGAGATTCACATTAATAACATTCCAACAATAATTCATCCACTAACATATGGTCCCCTTTTTTTATTAGCAAGGTCGACATGATGCATTATACTGAAAGGACTAGCAGTATATGTACGCTCTTCGTACCACTAAGCCTGGCACTGTATTCTTCCCTGGTGAGACAGTGAAAGATGAAAGGAAAAAAATATGCAAGGGTGCTTTATTAATCTAACAAGTTTCAAACTGTACTCTGGTTCTACGAGGAGACTGTTGATTAATGATCATAGTAATGGTAGCCCAACGATCTTATTGCGATAGGCCACCGGTCCACATGATTAGGACCCTCTTCCTTTCTTAGTAACAACTTCATGACTCAAATACATTTCTCTAAATGCCCTTCAGGCTGTTCAACCAGCCCCACCCAATGAAGAAAGTAAGGTGCAGTCCATGCTCTGGGTAGGCCATGTTGCTTCCCTCCTTGAGCCACCCTTTGGAATCACTAGAAGTGGTCCCAATCAAATTTCTCCTGTTCCTAAGCTCTCTCTCTCTGTGTCTGGCACAGTAGCATTGTATTCCTCTCAAGTAGTTTTCTACCTTTTCTTGGCACTCTCCAGTAGGGCCCCTGATGGGCACTGGTTGCTGGAGAACCATTGGAGTTTCCAAAGCAAGATGCCATTGGTATGAAGTAAAGACAAGTACAACACCATGCATGCCTGGTTGTGGAAGTCTTATAAAAGAGTCACTATAGCATGACCTCCATGTTTTGGTATGTGAGCCAAAGCAGCCTTTTTATTCCATGTTTGTATGACGCAACTAAGGATATGAACCCCTTGGGAATGAAAGTCATATATTTCTGCTTGACAATAAAACCTTTGCTACAGTTGGCTGATGGCGAACCTCATTCATCATCCTGTTCTTAGACCATTCCACTCTTCCCATATCATCCCTGCAAGTATTTAGTTATTAAACTACTTCAAATGGAAGCAAGATGATGCTTTCATGGGCCACCATCTGATTGTTCAGGTCGAACCGCATCATTTATTAGTGCCACAAGAAACAAATCAATGCCATGCTAGGTTACGACGATGACACGATGATCACATGACAACCACATTTGAGGATATTCTTGTGCACTGCATTATAAGTAGGTGCATGCTAGTTATAATCTTTAATCGCCAATCAATATTTAATTCACGTTCATAGGAAGACGAAGTTGGCGTGCCCACAGCAACATTTGAGATTACAGTTGAATTAAAAAGGATAGTTGTGATGCTTCCATCCCTGCATTTCTTTCTTCTTTCTTCTTTTTTAACCTCTGACCCCAAAACTTGATGAAGATGGGATGCATGCAGGTCTCTGGTAAACTACCAAGAAACCGTACCAGCTTTCCACACCCTACAAAGAGGATAACTAAGGTCATAATTACTGCAAAATGTGTTTTCTGTGCAATTAGTCATATCTAGAGGGCTTTTGGAGTTGGAATTTGTTTTGTTCAATCAAAAGTAGCAAAATATGGGAAACATAAAGGATGGGAAAGCTTTGTGTATCCACTCCTTGTTAAAAACATATAAACTAGAGGAAGACCCATCATATCTCTGCAGGTCTCGTGCAAGTTATCTAAATTATTTCACGATTCAGGGGCACAATTTTCCAGAATAACAAGTATGAGCACACTAAACAGCTCCAGTTTCCATAACAGAATGGTGTGGCTTTAATTCATGTTCGTTCGGTCAAAGAGGTAGGATTAGTCTCATCTTCTCACCATTATGAGCAGCAATGATCTGTGCACCTCGGCAAACACTTAGGATTCCATTGCCTTTTGCTTAGAAAGTGGAGCAACTGTTTTGGATAATATAATCTCACAAGACCACATGATTGATTTGGACTCTTTCTCAATCTACTTCATTTTTGGCAAGCTCTATAAAGTTTAAATCAATTTGAATCCAGTAGCAAGGACCACAAGCATTCTGCTGGACCACCAACATGACCCCTGACAACATCTTGATCCAGGCCATTCATTTGATGGCCCAAGTCATGAAGGGCCAGCAGTAAAAGGCTTCATTGAAGGTGAGGAGTTTTTAGCATGTTACTGACCATCGATGGCTTATCTAGCTTTAGACAGCTAGCAAAGCCAAATGCCTCAGTCTGGGTCTTGGAGTACTGAAGGAACATCATTTAGTTTCATATTTGGGACCATGGCACATCCAAAAGGTGGTACCATGTAGATTGGTTGGTCGGAGTTAAGTGCTCATTAGATATTGATGGGCCCATGAATTGTGCTACTAGATCAATTATGTCGCAGAAAATTTGGGCCATAAACCTCTGGATTATTGAGTCATCCTTGCGTAAGTATTCTTTGGTGTCACCTTGAGTGGATTTGAATTTTCTGAAGGAAAGCTTAGGTGTTACTTTTCAAGGACATTGGGCTTTTGGGTACCTCAGCAATTAGGCTCTCCCTTAGCTTGGTCATTAGGGATGTTGGCAGCTCTGAAGTTTGACACCATGTATTTCCACTCCAATTTAGCTTGAAAAGAATGATAAGGATTTAGTGGGAAGAAGGATGTAAAGAAGAAAGTGGAGTTTATGAAATTTAGACTTGCTTTTGCTTTGGAAGAGTTTATAAATCCAACAGTAAGTTTCATCCTAGCTAATTAAATAACACCATGAACATGAAATGATTCCATTAACTGCAAATAACATTTTATATATCATGTTTAAAGCCCTGCAAGCATAAGGCAGGTATGCCCTACTTGAGGAATGCTAGAGCAAGAGAAAGTGTGGGAAGAGAATTTGAAGTGCTTGGATCACCTTTAAAATATATAACTAGGACATCAAAGTGTTCCCAAGGAGACAGCATTTCCTCTAGTCCATGGTCTTGCAATCCCAAGAAGTTTTCCGTTTTACTACAAGATTCATATTGCATTGTGTCTAAAGCTAAAATCTCATGATATTTCAGTTTATAGTGACTGAGATAAAAGAAGCCAATGACTCATATTCAGTAGAACTAGCATAGAATAAATGAAAGTAAACTTGTTGTTTACTAGATAGCTAGCTATTAGTTAGTTATTTTGGGCATTGTTCATGTATCAAGATACACAACATCCCAAAACCAAGAACAATAATTAAAACACTTCAGATTTTTTTTTTTTTCAATTGGTATTTTGACACACAGAATATTATGGAGTACACAACAAGGGCTAGCCCTCTACTGGTGACATGTCACATGGCCAAAAAAGACAAAGCTGATGGTCTTCCATTCCATCAATATTTGATGCCCCACAAACCATTTCATTCATATGTATCTTTCTGGATTCTCAAACTTGCAACCTCCTGCAATTCAGTGGATCTTAAAAACTGGCACATATTAGAAGAATCGCCCAGCTATCAGAATTTTAAATATTGCCCACCATGTATCTCCATTAAAGTATTTCTCTTTTACTATTTTAGACCATCTCAGAAGGTCACTTGTAGTCAAGAACACAGCTAATAGCCCTTGGTTTTGGGAGTTCCGTTGGTCTTTCTGTTGTTGGTGGTCCTTCAATGAGTCACTGAAACCATTTCTCTCCAAATTGGAGTATTGTCCATCCCATTTCTTCTCCTGTTCGATCCCAATATCTAAGTGAATGTTATTAGAGCGCTTATTGACACTTATGCTTGTAAATCCATCAATGATCTTCACAAAATTGTAACTTAGTTTCATTTAGTAAATATGAGTTATTTTTGAGAATTAGTCCTCAGCAAGCATTTTATTTGTTGATGATTCCAAGGGGACAGGTCTTTTCTCTATGTTAGGGTGTGTTTGGTTAACAGTAAGAAGACAGGTGAGAACTCAAATTGCTAAGGTAACTTCCTCACCAACTAAAGTCATTTCCTACACTTTTTAGTACACGTTTTGTTTCATAAAATGGGCATCCAAAATCATTTCAGACATGCGCAAATTCATGCAGGCGTTTGGTTATCCTGGAGTCATCCCAAATAAGTTCTCACTAAGAGTCGAATCTTGCTAGAGGTTATCCCCATTTAGTTAGAGGTTTTATTTGAAAGAGCCAACAAAGATACAACTTAAATGAAATCATAAACAATATACATTTACAGTGATCAATATATATATAACATATAATAGAATGTCAATAGTGTGGCAAAAAGGTTTAATGTGTTTTAATAGCCTCCCTTTAACATTCTCCCAGACTAAGGTCTTCAATGGACCATCCAAAAAAAAAAAACTAGGGTCTGCAATACTAGACTGTGCTGCAGAGGAGGCAGACTAGAAGGTAAAACTCACACCTACAAGTGACTAGAGATATTTGACCATTGTAGATTTGTAGTCTAATTGCTAAAAAGAACTTATTGAGTGACTAATCATTTGCTGGACTTAAATTGGAACTTGTGGTTAATTTCAATTACAAAGCCAAATTTTAATTTCACCAATAAATTCTAATCTTCTTTAGAGTTGGTGTTGAAACGGAAGAAATTTATTTAAAATACCTGTATATAGTATTTACATCCTATTAGGGGTTGTTACATTGACGATACTACTGTCGGCAAGTCGGTTACCGATATTAGCTGAAATAATTTTGTGCGTTTCCCCTTCCGTTGTTCTAACGTTTCCCTTCAATTTCTGACCAATTAATTAAGCTCCCACCCCGCGTCCTCTCAACGTAGTCTTCTACGCCTGCATAAAATACAAATAAACTAGGTTAGAAATTTCTAAACTTCCTCCAATTTTATTCCATCCAAAGGTGAGCTTTTGATCCCTAAGCTCCTCTTTTCTACCATTTTAAGCTAAATTGTTACAGAAAGCCTAATCTTTTCCTCGTTTACCCATTGTCTCCTCGAATTTACCATGAGATCCATAGTACAGTTATTCTTTTTGATTACAGATCATCTGATCGAAACCTTAGTTCTGAATCCCCTTGAGAGATGAACTCAGAATTAGGATTACAATCGTTTGGCTATAACTTTAGCTGCAATTCTCAGTTGGAATGAGTTCTTTTTTGTTGCTTTATTTGTTATGGTGTTGTCTTTCTTGGTGAGTGCGTTTGTCTATCGATTTCTTGTAGCATATCATGCATTTTTTTTCCCTTTTTTTCGCGACTGTTTAAATGAAAGACAGAAAGAACGCTTCTTTCTTGAAGCGTCAACCGGTGAATTGTGTTTCGCAGGTCCGAACTCACCTATCTTTATCTATTTTCGTTACATAAATGGGTGGTATTCCTTAGTTGAAGTGCTGTTGGCTTGATACTATGTTGGATGAATGGTGGCTATATATGCAGTAATCTTTGAATTAGGCTTTGGATATTTAAGTGTGCTTCTCTGATTACTTAGGTGTTTCATCTTCATTTCTTGGCTGATAATATTCTATTTGGTGAAGCACAAATGCATACCGCCAAGCCAAAATATATATGTTTTTTTTTTACTGAATATCTGGACAATTTATTTTTATCTGCTTGTTCGCTTTCTTGTGGCTTACAAAATCCGGGGAATAGTTATTTGAATAATCGTCATTCGCTTTGAGTAATAGCATATTGATAGCCATGAAGCTCTCTTGCAATTCACTCACTCACGTTGCTTTTATCTATGTAGGCCTAATGGAACTTTAATTTGGTCCGAAATTGTCTGTAATTTCCCCTTTTGAAAGTTGATTCTTTTGTCCCTCTATTCTGAAACTTGTTGCAAATTTGATCTTTCAAGGGCCGTAACTTAATTGTGATTATCAGGGATGTCACTGTAGCCCATTGCATGCAAGAGATTCCATTTTGCTTTCAGTGGCACCTATCATATTGCTTATGTTATAAGCATAGCAGCAAATGGTTTTATCTCAGGTATGTTATCATGATAGATAAAGTTTATCTTTGGTATGATGCCATGATGGACAAAGTTTGAGCAAAGTAGCCTGAAATAAGCAGGTGTAGGTGTAGATCTAGTTGCTGGAATGAGTCAGTGGACTTTTATAAAATTCAGGAGTGCAAGCAACTAATGCATATAAAATAAAAGAATTTCTGAATATTCTACAGTAGCTAGGATATACTTATCCGGTTACTGCATTTTGAGAGTACATTGCTACATGCAGGATGCAAATGTAGAAGGCAATCAGTACTATAACTTGATTCAACTGTATATGTAAAGGAAGAAAAATCCCTGGTTAAAAACTCATTTAGAAGCATTAATGCAGGCATGGTTGAGACCAAAATGCTAGAGCTAGCGAGGCACCCCAAGTGGAAGATTTCTCGTTACAAAATGTTGGGTATTTTCTGGACACAAATGTACCTTAATAAAGGAACTATCAAATCTTATGAATAACCAGCACAGATGACCATATCTTTTTTCATGTCTTGAACTGAAACAAGACTACTGAAGACCAGCACATAACAAGAAGAATTTCTAATTCATTACGAAGGATCGCCAATTGCAACCTTTTGCTGGTGCTATGTGATGCTTAGCCACCTTGGTCTTAGGTAGGTCTTAGGTGTTCCAAAGATATCCTGTTAAACTTATCACTATCAATTTTCTCTAAAGCTAGACCATATAATTTTCTTTGCTTTGAGTTTTTGCCTCATTGTGATGCATTATATCATGTTTTGCTAGCCTCTTCCTATTTATCAAACATCAAAACAAGAAGAGATAAAGTGAACACACAAATTTGAAATGAGATCCAAACAGAAATTTGCAGAAATCATCCAGTACGGGTAGCTGAGAGAAGAATGCCAGATAATCGTGGTTTTAGTATTGTACATTTTGTACATATGACACCATTGATCTCTCTACTAACTCCAGGGAAGTGAACAGTCAACTGGAAGAAAATGGTATGCAGATAGCATGTTCTGGTATCATAGTATACAGGCTAATTTATTACTTCAATTAAAATATGCTTATGCTTTTAATAATTAAAGACAATCATGAGTGTACAGACTTATTTGAAAAGATATCGTTCCTCCAAAATTGAGAATTAAAAAAAAAATTGAAATATGCTTATGCTTTTAATAATTAAAGACAATCACGAGTGTAATTTGAAAAGATATCATTCCAGTTTGAAATCCAAAATGAAAATTTAAAAAAAAAGGCTCCTCCTGATATAGACCTGAAATCATTACTAAAAAGCTTTTAAGCATGCATTTTTAAATTTATTGTCAAAATTTATTTGGGATATCTTTATGGCTATGTATGTTATCCTTCAACATCTTGATGGTTAAGCCTCAGTGAAAAAGTATACAACCTGTTTGTACAGTACCATTGGCCTTGGTATGGAAATTGCAAATATACTGAATTTTTTTCTCTCTTTCTTTATTGTTTCCTTATATTTTATACCTTTTCGGGCAAAAGATTATAGGAAATGCACTACAGGAAGGGTCCCAGAGATTGAACGTGACATGTGTTTAAAGGAGTTTCTTGTGCTAAAATCATGTATGCAGAACATGGTACTCTTGGTTCATACATATGCAAGCATATATAATGTTTCCTAGTGGTTAGAGCTTCTCTCCAATAGTGGTTTCGCATTATAGGTATAAATAAAGGTACATAAGAGGAGCCTGATTTGGCCTTTTGATCCATTAGAAGAATGAGCCTAAGCTTTTAGAAATCGGAAAGTTCTGGTACTTATTTCATATATTGCTACAGCAATGGAAGTAACACTAACTCCAATAACTGGAGCGAAGATTGTAGTGGTTGAAGGAAAAACCGTCTTTTTCCTGTGTAGGATCTTCCAGATTTCATCAAATCTGGGGCAGAATAAATTTTAAA
>KE504633.1:2825189-2835195 GCA_000441515.1 Elaeis oleifera | reverse complement strand
GGAGAATTTTGACGGGTTGATCTATTAATCCGTAGCCCATGGCAGATCGGATTAGATTGAAATTTTTCCAACCTGCTAGTTAAACTGGCCAGCCTGTCCACCCCGTTTAGAGATGGATCGGACGGGCTAACCGTCTTGACAACTCTATTTTAGTCTTTCTCTACCATCTCCTATTATACCTAAAAAATAAAAAGAAAAATGAAGAAAGAAAAGGAGGCTGCAACTTAAATAGTTTCCATCTTGTTATAGTTGGAATCCATCCTGGACCGGAGGCACTAGAGTGGGGCAACATCTGATGTGTTGATGGTGGTCGGACCTGCAAAAAAATCCTCACCAGAGGTGGCCCCGGCAGAGACCCTTTACGCTCAAGTCAGATTTTCACAACAGAAGAGAAAGAGCGAGCGTTTATGAGAGGGAGAGGAGGCGCACCTGAAGGGTCCTTATTTTCTCTTTATATAGGTGAGGTGAGAATCCTTATAGGAAGAGAGAGGAGGTCGTAAAAGATCTTTTTGCCCCTAATTATGTATCTGAGTAGTATTGTGCCCGGCTCCCTGGCTTTCTTGAATATTGCCACTTCTCAGCACGTAGAAACTACCGTCGTAAGGGCAGGAGTTTCCTGACAAGGGCCGTCTACCTTATTTGAAAGGATGATATGACTGGACCGTAGAGATGTCTCTAGAATCAGTGGCTAAAAGGTTCGATCCAGATGAGAGTCAGTCGTCCGAACCTAGATTGTTTGCCAAAGTCTGAATTGATGACCAAAATCTGGAGTTGACAGCTAAGGTGGGGATCGGTGTTGTAGCCTTGGGAGCTCTTTTGGCGCATGTCTTAGGTATGGCTGAAGTACCACCCCCAATATACTGGCCCTTTCGTGGTTCAAGTTGATGAGTGGTGTTGCCTCATAGTACGTAGGGGCCATCCTCATTAATGATATGAGTTGACAGCTAGAGACAGCACGGCTATAAAGAGGCCCCTTGGGGTCGATGGCCAAAGTCAGAAGTGGAGGCCGATGCCAGGGTCAGAGGTCGAGGATTAGTCGGCCGATAGTGGGTCAGCAGTTGATACATGGAGCAAGATCACCATGGAGCTCATAGGTCGAGATGGGGATCGAACGAGCGCGAGGACCTGTGCGGAGAAATCGAGCACCTCAGAATATTTTGCTATAGTCACTGACGTGACATATGATTAGGAGTAAGAATCGGTCAAAGATCCTTAAAGAGAAAGCCTGAGATGCGATATCCCTTGGATCGGTGCCTGAAGTCCGAGAGTCATCTCCGGACTAAAAGCTAACTCGATGGAGGGTTTCTACTTTATGTGTTTCTTTTATCTTGTTGTGATTCCCATGGGAGAATGAGATGATAGGGAGAGAGGTAATTAACGCCTCTGTCAGGTTCAAACAACCCAGGGCAATCCTCGTAGCATATGCACAGTGGATGATGCATGATCGGGAATCAATGAGATACATGGGGCGGTGTGGCCGACGAAGAACTTTTGGCACTGATAGTGGGTCAATTAAATTGATAAAGTATTAGATCTTCGATATCTTCTTATCTTCAGCCCAGATGAAATTTTTTCCAACACATGTCCCCCCGACTTCCAAGCCTGGGCTGTGGCTCAGGCAAAGAGAGTACTGTAGACAAAAAGGACTGAAGATATAGAGACTTGATGTCTGAGGCTTGCGCATCTCGTGCATGACACTTAGCTGTTACTGAAAAAGATGGTTGGATCCGAATTTATGCATATCTGAACTAGGCGCTGAAGAATCCAAAGCAAGTTCCCTTGAAGAGGATGATGCCCGAGGCTTTGTTGGTCGGTCCTTGGGAGGGAGACTTTAACTTCATCGATGATCCGGGTGAGCGTAGGGAGCTCTTCCCCTCGATCCTTCTCCTCTAGTCGAAGTAATCATGAATGAAAATATTTTGGTTAGGCTGGCACATGGTTCGAACTTGAGGCTTGATGTATGGACCGGATGTTTATGTGCTCGAGTATTACGATGTGTCACTCGTTCATGCAATGGGAGCAGTGATAGCCCACAGAGGAGGGATCGGCTATAACAAGCGTCTAGAGACTTTGAAGCCTCTTGCAAGTGGCTGCAGTTTCGACTGAAGCCAGATACAGGAGCCAGTTCACGAGATTATTGTCGGCCTCAACATCGTCGAAGGTATGCACAAGCATGCAAGAAGCCTTCGATCATGCAGATCCAATGCGGTCTGACGTTGATAAGGGTGCATTATGCGTGCGTGTAGGGAGCATGGGGGCTATTTAGGACCTCGGCATCGGCAGGAGATGGATGCATAAATGGAGGAGAATTTTAGAGCTGCCTTTAGAAAATCCTACTCGAAGACAGTGGAGAGTTAGGGAGGTGAGGCCCGGCTTATCCCGAAGACTGGTTCAGTCCACCCATGGGGTCCAAGATGATGAGGGTCGACCTCCTCAGACGATAAGTTGTAATAGTAAATGACTCAGAGATCGATGAGGAGTAAGGATCGACTCAAGACTTTCAAGGAAGATGTCAAATTAGGGTTTCCAAGGCTCCATGCCCGATGGCCGGGTGTCACCTCGAGGTTGGTCGAAGCGAGGATTAGCCGTTCAAGCCCTGGTCGTTGGCTTGAAAGGATTCGCTAGCCGATGACGGATCAACAGGAAATCGGAGTCAGTGGTTGAGGTAGAGATCAACTCTGCCCTAACATCGACAGGGATGTGCTTTGGCCTAGGTATAATACCCCTCAACATATGTCCCCCGACTTTAGGATGTTCAGGGGAAGAGAGTAATCCCGCATGTACTGGCCGAAAATGTAAAGTGCTACCTTGCTAGCGGATCGTGCATGCGACTTTCGGAGCACGTTCATCCTTCTGTGTTTGCATTGAATGTACGTCGCTTCGAAGCCTGGGAGAGAGGCAAAGCGGCACAACCACTCCACTTACATCTGCATTAAGTGCATGTCAGTAAGTGCGGTGCTCGCAACCAACCTCCAATCGCCACGTTACGCTGGTGGGGGCCGAAGGGGTGGGCCGGTGGGGGGGTACACGGGTAGCAAACCGGCGGAGGTGGGGGGTGCAGAAAAGAAGAACAAAAAAATTAAAATAATAATAATATATTATTTTTGTTACGTCTGCATCGGATTTTATCACGTCAGTATTGGATTTTGGCACATCAGATTTTTGATGAAAGAATAGACAGAATCTACCCTAGAGATAATATTAAAAAGATTCAGATAGTTAAAAAATTTAATTTAAATTTTATAATTTATAGATCAATTAAAATATTTAATTTAATTTAAAATTACGATCATAATTTATCCTAACCAAAAAAAAAAATACCATCCTTCTCATCAAATTCAGCATTCATGTTTTGGGGGCATGATAAGAAACGCCACAAAGTAGCGACCCGCAGCTTCAACCACTGTCGCAAACACTGTTCCTCTCAACAAGATGAGTAACTTCTGCAGCCGCCTGGGGCGGCGAGGCCTCGCGTGCATCGCCGCCGCTCGCCGGCCACCCTGCAATGCGCCCTCGTCCGCCGTCGATCCTTCCTCCGCCCACTGCCGGCCGTGGACCCCCTTCCCTCTGTTCCCGAGCGCCACGTGGACTCCATCGCCGCCTTTGTCCACCGCTCCCAATGGACCTCCCTCGACCACCTCCTCCCACCCTCTCCCCTCCCCTAGTCTCCGCCGTCCTCCTCCACCTCCGCTGCTCCCCAGACCTGATCCCCCCTTTCCTCCACCGCATCGGCCTCCACCGCCTCGACCTCCGCTCCCTTTCCATCGCTGCTTCCCTCCTCTGCTCCCTCCGGCCGCCTAGCCCCGCCCTAAACCTCCTCAAAGAGGCCATCTCCACCGGCCGCTTCGACTCCTCCCAGAAGTTCTTCAACGCTCTTTCGGCCGCCGGCGAAGAACTCAAGCCATCCAATCCCCAACTGGTGTTCGATCTCCTCCTCAGGGCCTATCTCGATTCGGGTAAGATCCAGGAAGCCCTAGACATGTTTATTGATGAAAGATGCTAACTTTCTTCCAAAGATCGAATCTTGCAACTGTTTATTGAGTGCCTTCTTGAAATCACACCAAACGGAGAAGGCTTGGGTTTGTTTGCTGAAATGTTTCGGATGAGGATCCCATCGTCAGTTGTGACATTCAATATCATGATCAATGTGTTGTGTAAGGAAGGGAAACTCAAAAAGGCGAAAGCTTTCATCCAGGTCATGGAGAGTTCCGGTGTTCAGCCGACCGTTGTCACGTACAATACAATTATTCAGGGGCATTGCTCAAGGGGCAAGGTCCAAATGGGCCTCGAGATGTTGGGTGTAATGAAGAAGAAAGGTATCAAACCTGACGCATACACTTATGGCACTCTCATATCGGGGATGTGCAAAGAAGGGAGGGTCGACGATGCTTCGGTGGTGTTCGACGAAATGTTGGAGAGAGATTTGGTTCCAAGTGCTGTCAATTACAATACTTTGATTGATGGGTACTGTAACAAGGGGAAATAGATGTTGCTTTTCAATACAGGGATGAGATGTTGAGGAAAGGGATCGAGCCAACTCTTTGCACCTATAATTTGCTTGTGCATGCATTGTTCATGGAGGGGAGGAATGAGGAAGCTAATGCATTGATTAAGGAGATGGAGGTGAAGAGAATGGTGCCCGATGCAATAACATATAACATTTTAATAAATGGGTATTGCAAGGAAGGGAATATAAATAAGGCATTTGATCTTTTTGAAGAAATGTCAAGGAAAGGGTTCAACCAACCATGGTGACCTACACATCTTTAATTTATGTTCTTTGCAAGAGGAGTCGAGTAACTGAGGCAGATAGGATGTTCAAAGAGGTAACAGAGAAGGGTCTCTATCCAGATCTTGTGATGTACAATGCGTTGATTGATGGCCACTGTGCAAATGGAAACATGGGGCGAGCATTTGAGCTTTTGAAAGAGATGGAAAGTAAGAGACTTGCTCCTGATGAAGTTACCTACAATACACTGATGAGAGGGCTCTGCTTGTTGGGGAAGTTGAAGAGGCTCGTAAGTTAATTGATGAGATGAATAGACGGGGTGTCAAACCTGATCTAATCAGTTATAATACACTGATTAGTGGTTATAGCAGGAGAGGTGATGTCAAGGATGCTTTAAAGTTAGGGATGAGATGTTGAGCAAGGGATTCAATCCTACACTTCTTACATACAATGCCCTCATACAAGGGCTGTGTAAAAATGGGAAGGTGATCATGCTGAGGGTCTCCTCAAAGAGATGGTGAGCAAGGGCATTACACCAGATGATAGTACTTACATTTCACTGATAGAAGGGCTCAGCAATGGCGAAGATGATGTGAAGAACGAAAATGTGTAAATCTATGCATTCAATTCAATTCTTCTGCTTCAATGCTAGAGATCCACTCCCTCCACCACACCTATCACTTGCAACCATGCTAACGGGCGTCAGTTATTTACCGAGCTTCATCACTAGTTCCATTGCAATGGACCTGGAGTTCATTCTAGAAAGTTGCTTGACAGGCACAAGGTGTCTGATGCCCTGGAGATGAGTTGTTTGATCGAGCTAAATTGCTCATGAATGCTTAATTCAGCTGGTTCTTGGCGTGTGTTATGGTCTTCTCAATGACATTGTGCTTGTTCATGATCAAAGCACCTCAAGATGACTGAATATGTGAGCCCCTGATGATGTCTGGGAGGAATACATTGATCATAGAAGATGGTTGGAGAGTTGGATGACTTTGTTCATAATCATAGTGGAAAAGGGCTGAAGTCCATGGATCTGGAAAGATTTGAAAAGGTATTATTATCAGGCTTTAGATTTTTTTTTTCGATCTTTTGTTCAAAGTTTATATTTGTTAACAACAAAGAGTTGGTGGTTGGACTGGGTTTACCTCTTCTTCTGAGGGAGGTTGGTGTTTTCTCGGGTGGCTGTTGTGTTTCAGCATTTATAGAAACTAATAAGGTTCAACTACTGCAGTCTATCTTTAGTATTTCTCTTCTTCTCAAGGCCGAGTTTGTGAATGCATTTTGATCTCTAGCCACTTGTGGTTGGGAAGTTTGTGCACCTAGGTGTGCCTTCTGATAATTAACAATATGAAATGTCCTGTAATTTGATGATATAATTGTAAAGCTATTTATAATCGTGTGACATTAAGAGATTGAAGGTATGTAGCTCTGTAAATTTGGCTAATCACTATATACCTTACTGGTTTTCTTCTCCCACTTGGGATATTATGCAACAAAATCTTATCCTTGCTATGAGCATTGTGAGACAATTACATGTCCAGTTCTGCAAGCGGAAAATTATTCTTCCACTAGGACTAGGTGGACTCAAGATTGCTTTCGAAAGAGGTCTAAGATTGGTGTTGGCAGTTGATATGTAGTATCACACGTGCGAAGTGCAGCTCAGGTGCTCAGACCATTAACAACACAAGAATTAAGGGTCGATCTAAGTTATCCATTAAAGAAGCAGCGAATGGTGGCATTGTCCGCCGGCTCCATGCCTGACCCTTATCACTACCATCTCAACCTTTGCGTGTTCTTTCTCCCTCCAATCCCAGCCCCAGTGAGGTAACACAAGCACGAACCAGAACACTATCCCTTTAGTGATGGATTTCTCACTTGCTTGATATATTTCATGTTTCTCTTGAAACCATAGAGACATTTTGCAACAATTCCAGATATGTGAATAGTTTAGGGGCGGGTCGAAGGATCTCAGTCTGTACGCTTCACATCTATCGTCGCAAAACTGTTGCAGTTATAAACAGTTATATATTGACCGATTCAACTAATTATTTGAATGAATCATAAATTTAATATGAATTTAAATCTTTCTATATTTCTTTCTGACTATGCTACAATGTTTGAGAAACATAGAATGGTAATAAGGTAATAGGGTTAATCATAAGAACAGGTTCTAGATTGAATGAATCCATATTCTTTGTAATCTCATAATGAGATAAATCTCTATACATAATGGAGATGGAGGGAGAATACAATAAGTCCCTTGTGAAGCACCATATCATAGATCATCTCCATCTCTCCTATGGTAAAGAACTCTTGGTCGGTTCAACATAAACTTGTAAAGTAATCACAATAGCTCTCTCATTTATAACACGTCTCGCTAAATATTGATTTCAGTAGTTTTATTCTTTGAATATATATTGAATATGTGATGCCACTAATGAAAATCTACATTATTTTTTTTCTATTTTTTCCTTAAAATTAGAAGAAATAGGTAGAGAATTAGGCAAAGAATGCTTAATGTAGTATGTGCCTTTTCACACATCAAACAATGTGATTTATAGAGATGTATGGTCTCATCCTGGACTCTTTGTCCAATATTTTACAGCTATTTATGGATGCAAATAGTCAGGACATAAATTTTATTGATTTTTTAAAGCGTATTGTAGCCCTTAATTTCAATCTTAAATATCTTTATTTTATAGGAAGAAGAATGTGATGAGGTGAGTGAGCAAATGTAGAAAGATGGCACACTATTAGGGTTAACCATAAGAATAGATGCAATGGACTTCTTTATAATCTCACGCTAAGATTTCTACATATCATGATAAAGTAGAGAAAATGGAAGACTCTATCTTGGATTATCTCCATTTTTTTAAGGTAAATATCTCTCCATCACTTCCACACAAACTTGCAAGTCACAAAGAGATTTCTAATGTTTCTACCACGTCTGATTTTGTATTGATTTTATTAATTTTGTTTTTTATAAAATATTTGATCTGGTTGCTATTATTTTAAAAATTTCGATATGTTGACTAATCATTATGTAATTTTCTTGTTCTACCTTAGAAATTAGAATAATGAAAGAACGGGATAAAGAATGCTTTGTTTGAATATTTCTCTAATTTATGAATTTTTATTATGATTTTCGGAAAAGGTTCAAACCTTAAAGTCTTAATGACTTCAAATAATTTCACATCAAATAGTTTAATGCAGGAAGACTTGCATTTAGTATTTCTGTAGTTTTAGGCCCACTTGGTCTTTGTGAGTGTTGGGCCGAAGACCACATGCACCTTTGTGCTCGCTCGGACTGGGCACAGTCAGTCTTACTTGTGCGCATTTTTGCATGCAAGGTATTTTAGATTTATGTATTATGTTAATATGCTAGACATTAGAGGACCTTAATGAAGCACTAATTGCCTTTAATGGCCTCAAATTGACTAGCTTTTACCTCTTAGCCATGGAGGTTGTTTTAACTACTCAGCCGCTGAGACTTTTATTGGCATGTCGAAGGAGGTTATCGGTTAACCCCTATACAAAAAACTCAGGTTCAGATTCTCAATATAGCCAAGCAAATAACCCAACAAGAATGTATCTTTGCATAGAGATTGTTCTCCTCTAGCCTGAAACTGACTATTTTTTGCTGCTTAGTCGTTAAAGGCTTTTAAGGGCTTGCGGAAAGAGGTTACCGGTTAAGCTCTGCACAAAAGGTTGAGGTTCGAGCGCTCGGTACAGATAAGCAGACAAGCCAATAAGAATAACCCTATGTAAATTTCCGATGTTTCCGCTCTCTCCTTCTTCTATTCTCTCTCAAGAACAACACTCTGCAAGAGAGATTATTCTCCTCTTGTGCTTCCACTCTCTATTTCTTTGTTCATTCCCTCTTAACTTTGCTCACCAAATGAATTTTTTGCATCACACCTCTATCCAATCGCACTCATGATAGGAGGTTTCAAATTGAGCCAAATTTTATACCTTAGATATTATTGCGGCCAATCTCATGTGCATCTAACTCCGATGGAGAGTTACCTACAAATAAAATCTACTGATCAAAATTTCGTCCGACGAAAACCTTTCGATGCTTAAATTAGTGGAAAGTGGTCAAACAGAAAGTTGAAAATAGAACTTGACAAAGTTTTTAGCTCTGAGATTTTTCTCTCCCCATCGCTGCTCCCTTACCTCTCTTTTATAGATGAATTGTCGGTAACCGTCTGTAAAGATTAGGTACATGGGGTTCCGCTTATTCCGATCATTATATGATCATGGAGTGCACAGTTAACGCTCACTAATAATCATGTTATGTAGCTATTATGCGCTTTTTGTACTGACGATTTTCGATATGCCGATCAGAGATCGGCAACTCTCATATATCGATTAGTGGTCGGTGGTGCTGATATACTGACCGGATATCAATTTCTCATATTTATATCAAAATCGTTGACAGTGTCGTCGATAGCACATAGATACCGACCGGATGTCAGGTTGATAGTCGGTCATTCTTCGATTCTTGAGTCGTCGAGAGGTTGTCGATGTGACGAATCGTGGGCTCCCTTGATCAATTAGTACATTCAGAGACTGATTGGGCCATTCGATCGACATCGGTTGCTGATCTTGGGTCAGATACCGATGTTGAATCGGAAGACATCGCAAGCCGAGTGTGAATCGGGAGTAGTAGAGTTAGTTGTCCTAACCGGTATGATATCATGGGAGACTTGTAAATGAAGCAAATATCATTTTTAGGATAGTGTATTCCACACATTTTGATTTCAAATGCACCATCTAATCCTAATTTATGATGATAGATTTATCAATATATTTATAATTTATTTTCCAATTTTATTTGCAAATATGGCAATATAACCTCAAACATGCTTAATGTAGCATTTCGATTCCAATATGGACAAGTAAAACTCTGCAATCCATGCTTGTTTACTTTACATTTGTCATCTTTTTTACTGATAGGTGGATACTAAACGTGGAAATGATAAGTAAAACTATAATCATGAATTTTATGTCATCGCCGATAATACTTTTCTTTATTGAGGGATCTAACAACTAATAATGGCAATCTCATGCGCATGGAGAACTGTCATGGGGGATCCATGTTGGACATTTGTGATGCATGTGAGAGAAAACAGGAATGCTTCGAACAATTATTTAATTAGCTATATACTTAGAATCCTATACTTGGCCAGTTCCATCTCCCATGACAGATTTTTAGCAAAATGGAGATGGTTATACAATCTAATATATATATATATATATATATATATATAT
>KE504633.1:2779610-2825169 GCA_000441515.1 Elaeis oleifera | reverse complement strand
ATATATATATATATATATATATGTTGGGACAATTCAATCTATCTCCGATTCCGACTATAGATCAGCTTCATAAACACAGTATGTCGATCCACACTCAGTTAACCGAGCAACAATCGGATATTTTCAACCATCAACAGACAACCACGATAACTCAGTTAATATCCGACTCATGATTATCGACATATCAGAATTACCAATCGATGTTCATTCGGATCTTCACAACTACCGACATATAGTCAGCTTATCTTTCTACGATCACATAAGGTCGGAATGTGCGGAACCTACATATCTAACCATTATAAACGGTTATCAACTACGTATCATAATCATTAGTGGGCATAAACAGCACATTAACTCCATGATTATGGTCCGATAATTTAGTACCATAAAAGCGGGACCACGTGCTCGACGGTTACATCTGAATCGCCTAAAAAGAGAGATAAATGAACAACATTGGTAAGACACTTCTGGGCTGAGACTCTACTATTCAAAATTCTTATCTGCTGTTCACCACTCTCCGCTGACTTAGGCATCGAAGGATCTCCATCGGATATAATTTCGATCAGTGAGGACTTCTTTTGCAGATGCTCTTCTCCAGCAACGAGCGCAACAAAAGATTGGCCGTAACAGATGGTGCATCAGGCAGGGGGAATGATACAAGCAATCATGTCAAAAATCAGAGCTCAACTGTCAACAGGATCAGCGAGACAGTCTTCTTGTTGAGAAGATATTCCTCCTCCACCTCCAATGACAGAGTCTAGTTCTTTGCGTCATGTGGTCACTACGGACGCACAAATTGCTGCACTTATGCAGTAGATGAAGGTACTAACAGAGATGGTTCGAAACCTCCAGCAGCAACAAACTCAACAACCGCAGCAGCTGCCGGCAGAGGAGCCGGTAGCTTAGTCAGTGCCATCTAGGCACAGCAGTTATCCACCACGGTGTTCACCCTCCTCTTCTCTAAAATGACGACCGTCTCGACACTCTCACTGAGATGGGCAACCACGTTCTTAGCACTCCCACCGTGCCACCATCATTCATGACATTCTCCCTCTCCTTCTCGTGCACATAGTATCAGGAAGGGAAAAGGCCACGAACGCCTTATGCTTCTCCATCCTCAAATTCTTGGGGGGGTTCTACCCCCAGATTGTCCCAACAATGATGGCTAGACGACTACGAATAGAAGTTCAAAGAGATCGACTGCCAGCTTGTCCGATTTCAGGTGGAAGGTCGGAAATCTTCTAGTGACAATGATTTTCGCACTGCCCAATCTCTCTCTCAGCACATCTTGGATGAACCGATTCCGTCTCGGTTCAAGATGCCGTAGATGGAGCCATACAATGGCTCCACCGATCCTATCGACCATTTGAAGAGCTATAAAGCTCTCATGATGATTCAAGGAGCAACCGATGCCCTCTTATGCATAGGCTTTCCGGCAACTATTCGGAAAGTTGCTTGAGCCTGATATTTCGGACTTCAGTCGGGGAGCATTAACTCCTTCGAGCAGTTCGAGCATTCTTTGTGGTCCATTTTAGTGCTAGCCGAAAGGTACCACGGACATCAGACAGTCTCTTCTCCATTAAGCAAGGTGAGATAGAGACGTTGAGAGATTTTGTGACTCGTTTCAACGCAGTCACACTTGAGATCAGGGACTTTAATGAAGACACGGCCATATCGGCCATAAAGAGGGGTCTGAGAGGATCCAGATTTACTTATTCTCTAGACAAGACTCTCCCCCGAATCTATGCTGAATTTTTAGAGCGCGCATACAAATATATCCATGCGGATGAGGGTGCTTCTGACCGGCACCAAACAGACGAAAAGGTCAAAAAAGAAGCCGAAGAAAATAGAGCTCCGACCGAATCAAGTAGGCCGACTATCAATAAGCGAACTTCACCTCGATGATGGAGTCCAAAGCCAAACAACTATGATAGGTATGACTCATATACTCTTTTTTTACTCTACGTGCACAGATTTTGATAGAGATCGAAGAAGAGTATCTTTGACACCCCCCACCAATGAAAGCGCCATCGAGGAGTCGTGATAGAAAGAAGTACTGTCAATTCCATTGTGATCACGGTCACGATACTGAACAGTGCATCTAGCTCAGAGACGAGATAGAGGCCATGATTCGATGAGGCTATCTTGAAAAATTTCGATGCGATCGTCCGACTCCACCTCCCACTGACCAACAACCTCAGCTGCAAGCTGAGAAAATAATTAACAATCGATCGACGGTGGAAGTAGTCAACATGATCTCCGGACGACTAAAAAACTGAGGGGCAACTTTCGAAGAAGAGTCGACAAAGAATAATGACTCGATAATGTAATTTTTTTCAAAGATGATGTTCGGAGAATACAAACTCTTCATGATAATGCTATCGTTGTCTCGATGATGATAGTAAATTATGATGTAAAAAAATTCTAGTTGATAATGGAAGCTCAACAGAATTTTTTTTTTTGCTCGATTTTCTTCCAAATACGACTATCGACTGATCGACTTAGAAGAATCTTAATGTCATTAGTCGGTTTCACTGGAGATGCAGTTACTGTAGAAGGAGAAATTTTTATAAACTGTAGGAACAGATCCACAACATAATACTGTTCTATTGACATTCACGATTGTCTGAGTTTCTTCGACTTATAATGCCATCTTTGGATGATCTAGACTTAATATCCTAAGAGCAGTAGTCTCAACATATCATCTATTGATCTAATTTTCAATAAAAATAGAGTCAAAGAGATGCGTGAAGACCAACAACTCGCCCGACGTTGCTTCCTGGTCTCCACACAAATAATAAATCTGAAGACTCTTTATCCGTTGATAAATTAGACCAAAGAGAAAATAAAGAAAGGGTGAACCGGTCGAACAACTAGTTTCCATCCCGTTGAAAGAAGAAGATCCTGAAAAGATGGTTCAAATTGGATCGCAGCTGTCTGATCCGGAGCGACAACAACTAATAAATCTACTAAGAGCAAATATCGATATTTTGCTTGGTCGGTTACTAATATGCCAGACATCCCTTCGGAGGTAATAACCCATCGGCTAAATATTGATCCAAAAGTTATATCGGTGAGATAAAAGAAAGACCTTTTGCTCTACAAAGGTAGAAGGTCATCGACGAAGAAGTTGATAAGCTCCTCATGGCTAATTTTATCAAAGAAGCTAATTATTCCGATTGACTCGCCAATGTAGTGATGGTGAGAAAAGTCAATGAAAATAGAGAATTTGCATTGATTATACAAATCTAAATGAAGCCTGTTCGAAAGATAGTTTTCTTTACCGAAGATCAACTAACTAGTTGATGCGACTTCGGGACACCGACTCTTAAGCTTTATGGACGTCTTTGTGGATTATAATCAGATTCAGATGGCACTCGAAGATGAGCATACAACCTTCATAACCGATAAAGGCATCTACTGTTACAAAGTAATACCATTCGGTTTAAAAATATCGGAGCTACTTATCAACGGCTAGTCAACAAAATATTCAAAGCACAAATTGGATGAAATATGAAAGTTTATATGGATGATATGCTGGTCAAAAGTCCGTAAATTTTTTATCATATTCGAGATTTGGAAGAGACCTTCGACACACTTCGATGACATCAGATGAAATTAAACCCAACCAAGTATGCATTCAGAGTAACTTCTGATAATTTTTTTGGATTTCTTGTATCACAATGAAAAATCGAGGCCAATCTCGAGAAAATAAAGACTATATCAATATGAAGCATCCAAGCTCCAAGAAAGAGATATAACATCTTAATGGAAGGATCGCCGTACTCAATCGATTCATATCAAGATCGACAGAAAGATGTTTGTCCTTCTTCAAGACCTTAAGACAAGCAAACGACTTCTCATAGTCGGACAAGTGCCGATAGTCCTTCGAAGATCTGAAAAGATATCTGGCATCTCCACCATTGCTTACAAATCAAAGATCAGAGAATCTTTGTATCTCTATTTGGTGATTTCAATAGAAGCAATTAGTTTGGTACTCGTCTAAGAGGATGAAAATCAAATTCAACGGCCTATTTACTACACCAGCAAAGTGCTTCGTAATGCTGAAATAAGATATTCAAGGACGAAGAAGATGATTTACGTCCTGATCATATCAATGCAGCGACTTCGCCTATACTTCCAAGCACATCCCATTGTTGTCTTGATAGATCAACCGTTGAAGGTAATTTTATACTACCTTGATACTTCAGGACGAATGGCAAAGTAGGCAATAAAACTTAGCGAGTTCGATATACAATATCGTTTACATCCATCAATAAGGTTACAAGTTTTGGCCGACTTAATCCCCGAGTGTACTATACCAGACAATAATCCTAAGGATGAATCCAATGATAAAATAAAGCCAGTTGAAACTTCCAATCCTGACTTAACATCAGCATGGGTGCTACATATCGATGGAGCATCTAATACACAAGGCAGTGGAGCCAATCTCATCCTCACCAATTTCGAAGGGATTGTAACAGAATATGCCCTTCGATTCAATTTCAAAGCTTTAAATAATCAAGCCGAGTATGAAGTACTCCTAGCCGGTTTAAAGATTGTCAAGGAGCTTGACATTGATAATTTGATGGTCTTCACTGATTCACAACTGATTATTAGACAGATTAAGGATGAATTTGAAGCCCGGATCTCATTATGATGAAGTATCTTCAGAAGGCGAAAGATCTTACGTCGACTCTAAAATATTTTGAGATCTCTCACATCCCAAAAATAAAAATACTCGAACCGACATACTTTCCAATTTGCGACCACTTCATTCAACTCACTAGGTCAGACATTCGTCGAATGTCTTGAACAACTGAGTATTGATAAAATCGAAGAAATACTACAAGTCAATGATGAACCAAGCTGGATGGACTCAATCATCCAATACGTAACTGATAGAACTCTACCAACAGACCCTTCAGAAGCCAAATGACTCAGATAGACGGCCTCACAATATATTTTGATGAATGTCCAACTTTATAAAAGGTCGTTCTTTCTTCTCTTACTGAAGTATTTGAGACCAGCGGATGCCGACTATGCACTTAGAGAAGTTCACGAAGAAATTTGTGAAAATCACTTGGAGGACAAATCTTTGGCTTATAAAGTCTTATGACAAAGATATTATTGATCCACCATGAAGAAAGATGCAGCTGAATTTATCCGAAGATGTGAACCATGTCAGAAGTATGCAAATATACAACATCAATAGATCAGTCAGTTGACATCAATTGTTGCACCATAACCCTTCGCATAATGGAGAATTGATATACTAGGTCCTTTTGATGCATGTCATAGCACACCAAATTAACCCTACTCACTACTATATAGATAGGATGAGTTAGGATCGTATCCACAGAGATCTTAGGTCGATTATTTAAAAATATAAATAAAAAAATAATAGATTGCAAGAAATCAAAAAAAATAAAGAGATTGCAATAAAATATTTTTATTAATTAATAAAAAATATATATTGAAAAAAATAAAGTTCGATACAAGAATAATAAACCAAGTTGATCTTCTCACTGTAAACGATAGTGGGTGTGCCTCCTTGAATCCTTCATCTTCCTCCGTGCATACAACGGTAGGATGGTTGGAAGATTTGGTCTAGGAACTCCAAGGAAGAAAGATAGATGGAAGAGGGTATATGGAAGAGAAAGGATAGCGACACTAGGATTAGGATCTCTCTTAGATTTGATAGAAGGCGTGCTAGGGTTAGGACCTTCTCTAGACTTATGGAGAAGAAAGAAGGAGAGATAGGGTAGTGGCTTGGAGAGAACTTAGGTGTTGGCTTGATTGAAGAAGATGGAGGCCTTGAGGTTCTATTTATAGGATGGAGAGGCTAGAATTTCATGAAAAGAGAGGTGAGAGCGTGAATAAAATTCTTAGATCTTCATATTGATTCTCCTCCATTGATCTTTAAGTCGTGTTCACACTGAAATGGGAGCTGGTTGCCTGGTTCACTCAAGTCTGATCTAGTTTGAGTCTAATTTGAGTCATATGAACCCAAACTCCTAATTACCTGCAAAATAGACTAGAGTGTATCAAATTTTAATAAATAACATCAATTATTATAATATTTAGTGCCTCTAGCGACTTAAATTAAGTATTTATCACACCCCCCAACTTGAACTTTACTCATCCTCAAATAAATAGATAATTATTATTGTACACCAAATTATCCTTGAATCGAAAGTTATCCTAGACATTTCTAACTGTAGTAGATATCCGGCTAGACCATTAAAGAAGTACTTCATTGGATTATCAATTCGATCCAATTAATGGTTGAGTATTAGCCATAGAAATTTTTAAAGATCTCCTTTCACCAACTTTTCATTCTACTCTTTAAGTCTTCTAATTTGATGTGAGTAGGATTTATTGTCTTCTTACAATTTAGTCCCCTTATTCTTTTTTTTTGAAAAAATATTTACATGTACAGTCAGTGCAATGTCCTAACCCCTTAAGCTTTCTAATTGACTCTTGTAGTGAGTTTTAAACCAATGACTCCCAAACCAGTTGGCTTTAATGCATTAGGTATAAAACACTCCTCAGACTTACTGACTTGAGTCAAAAAGGTTATGAATTAAAACTGACTATACAAGAGATTTCTTCACATTCTCATCTTTTGATGCGAACAATAACGCTTACTTAGGCGAAGGAGTCCGATTACTTAGTGAGAAATGCTAAAATTATTTTTTTATTTTATCTCTTTTTTATAATAAAAAAAATTTTACATACCTCGACCTTTCCACCCATACCCCCATAAAATAGATTTTTCATTGAGATAGTGAGAAGAGGGTTCTAGAATTACTCTAAAATTTAGTCTGATCTAAATTCTTTCATTAATTGGATGTTCTTAATAATTTCTTTCTCGATATCTCTAAAATTATCTAGACCGTTAATCACTCATTGATTAAGATGTCTAGTTAACTTTAAATCGAGATAAAATTCAAATACACAAAATTAATTATTTCTGACCATACTCGAGGACTTAATTAAATTAGTTATTCTCTCCTCCGTAATTTAATTTTCATTGTCCTCAATGGAAGAAGAGAATCATAATAAAGCTAAAATAGAATGTAACAAGAAAGGACACCACCTGAGTTCGATGTGTGTAATTTTGATTGAGAGATCCTTCATTACTGGGTATGGTGTGTTCTTGACTCCATTGATCGTAGTGCTCCCCCAACTTGATTAATTATCTTTCTCAGAAATTTTTACAAATAAAAAAAACTGGATACTGAAAATAAATATTAGGTTGCCTCCCAACAAGCGCTAAGTTTAAGATTTTCAGTCAGATCAAATCAAAGTTTAATTGTAGACCGGATCTTGCAATTCAATTGAGTCAACTTGCTCGCCATCTCTGATTTCATCCACATAATATTTCAATCGTTAGTCATTTACTTTGAAGGTATTTTTCTATTTAAGATCTTTGATTTCAATTGTTCCATTAGGGAACACTTGAGTTACGATATATAGTCTATCCCAACATGAACGGAGTTTTTCAGATAATAGTCGTAACCTCTAATTATAAAGCCATACTTTTTGATTAGATTCGAATATTTTTTGTGAAATGTATTTATCATGATAAGCCTTAGTTCAAGCCTTATGAATTTGTAAACTTTTGTATGCTTCATTGTGTAGCTCTTCTAATTCGTTCAATTGTAGTCTCCTATTACTACTCATATTTTTTATATCGAAATTGAATTACTTTATAGCTCAAAATGCACGATGTTCTAGCTCTACCGGCAGATGGCAAGCTTTTCCAAAAATGAGCCGGTAAGAAAAATTTCTATCGGGATCCTATATGCAGTACGGTAGGCCCATAATGAATCATCTAATCGTCCAGACCAATCTTTTCGATCAGGCCTAACCGTCTTCTCAAGAATTTGTTTGATCTCCCTATTGGAGACTTTCACTTGGCCACTAATTTGGGGGTGATATGGTGTGGCAACTTTGTGAGTGATTTCGTATTTCTTCATTAAACTTTCAAAGTGCCTATTCGTAAAGTGTGCACCTCCGTCACTAATAACGGACCTTGGGCAACCGAATCGACTTAAGATATTCTGTTGGATGAATTTGATTACCACCTTGTGATTATTTATCCTGGTTGCCGTAGCTTCAATCCATTTAGATACGTAATCTACTGCAACCAAAATATATTCGTATCCATAGGATAGAGGAAAGGAGCCCATAAAATTGATTCTCCAAACATCAAAAATTTTCATAACTAAAATGGGAGATAGGGGCATCATATTTTTCTAAAATGCTCTCCGTCTACTGACAGCGTAAGCACTCAAGATAAAATTTATGTGCATCTTTAAACAATGTCGGCCAGTAAAACCCACTTTGTAATACTTTCGCGGCCATTCTCTTCCCACTAAATATCCCCCGCATGCATAAGAGTGGCAAAAGGTAAGTATACTTTGATACTCACTCTCAGGGACACAGTGTCGAATCACTTGGTCAGGGCAATATTTGAACAATTCAGGTTCCTCCCAATAATAATGTTTGACCTATGAGAAGAATCGATCATTCTCCTGTTTTGTCCAATGGAGAGGAACTTGTCCTGTTGCCAAATAGTTAATGATATGGGCAAACCATGGAATTTGATCAGAGGAAGTTGTAAAATATTGTTCGTCAGAAAATTTTTTCTTAACTTCATCTGTACTCATCGTATGATCAACTAAGATTCTAGAAATGTGATCAGCGACCATATTTTTAGAATCCTTCTTATCTCAGATTTCTAGATCAAATTCTTGAAGCAGAAAGATCTATCTGATCAATCATGGTTTAGTATCTTTCTTTGAGAGCAGATGTTTTAGAGCCGCATGATCAGAATACACTAGAACTTTAGATCCTAACAGATATGAATAAAATTTATCAAGGATGAATACTACCGCTAGTAGCTCTTTTTCTGTCGTGGTGTAGTTCAATTGGGCATCGGATAGAGTTTTGCTAGCGTAATAGATCACATATGGCTCTTCATTGATTCTTTGACCTAAGACGGCCCCTATTGCCAAATCAGAAGCATCACACATGATTTCAAATGGAAAGAACCAATCATGGAGTTTTATTATGGATGCTGTTGTCAAGGCTATTCGTAACGTGGGGAAGATTTGTAGACATTCTTCATTAAAGATAAATGGCATGTCCTTGGCCAGTAAATTGCACAAGGATCTCAATATTTTGCTAAAATCTTTAATGAAACGTCTGTAAAATCCAGTGTGACCTAGGAAAGATCGTATTTGTTGAACCAAAGTGGAGGTGGTAGTTTTGAGATGACCTCAATTTTAGCTTTATCTACCTCAATCTTCCTTTCAAAATAATATGTCTCAATACAATTCCTTTCCGAACTATGAAATGGCTCTTTTTCCAACTTAAACAAAATTTATCTCCGTGCAACGCTTAAGGACTTTGGAGAGATTATGAAGACAATCCTCAAAAGTGGTTCCAAATACGGAGAAATCATCCATAAATATTTCGAGATATTTATCTACCATATCTGAGAAAATGATCAAGATACATCGTTGAAATGTAGCGGGTGCATTACAGAGTTCGAACGGCATACACCGAAAAGCGAAAGTACCATAACGGCAAGTGAAGGTGGTCTTCTTTTGGTCATCCGTGAATACAGATATCTGATTGTACCCCGAATAATCATCTAGGAATAAAAAAATATTGACCTGCTAGCCATTCTAGGATTTGGTCGACGAAGGGTAATAGAAAATAGTCCTTTCTAGTAACGACGTTTAGTTTTTCATAGTCATGCACACTCGCCAACCAGATGGTGTGCGAGTGGAAAGCAATTCACCTTTTTTATTCTCCATCACAGTAATATCTGATTTCTTAGGTACTACTTGGGTAGGGCTGACCCATTTACTGTCAGATATGGGGTAGATGATTCCAGCATCCAACCATTTTACCACCTCTTTCTTCACTACTTCCTGCATATTTGGGTTCAGTCTCCTCTGCATGTCTCGATGGGGTTTGACATCTACCTCACAATGAATATGATGCATACAGATTGAGGGTTAATTCCTTTTAGATTAGTAATGGACCAGTCGATAGCCTCTTTATTTCTTTCAGAACACCAACCAATTATGCTTCTTGATCTGAGGTCAAGTCTGATGCAATGATCAACAAGAGGGTGTCATTAGATCCTAAGAATGCATACTTGAGTGTGGCCGGAAGTGACTTTAATTCTAGTGTAGATGGTGATTCTAATGACAGGACTGTGGATGCATTGGCTAATGCAGGCAATGGTTCATACTTGATTGTCCAAGGGGGAGTAGTTTCATCATTTGATGTATCAACTAGAATGTTTACTTCTTTGCTACCTTCCTCCATATCACAATCATCCACTCTAAAGTACGTCAAATGGGTGTTTCGAAAATCATATGCAAAAATCGTTGATGTTACTTCATCTATAATGTCCTCAAATGTATCTATCTCGAAGTAACTATTCGTTGATGGTCTCTGAGATGCACTAAACATATTCAGTCTCAGTTTCTTATTCTCAAATGATACGTCTATGACTCCTATCCTATAATTGAAGCTCGCATTTGTCGTAGCTAGGAAGGGTCTACCTAAGATAATGAAAATTTGCCTTGGATTGCCACTCAGTTTCATGTCAAGGGCTAGAAAATCAATTGAAAATAGAACTCATCTACCTTGACCAAACATCTTCGATTATCCCACATAGTGTCTTAATTGATCTATCAGCTAACTGTAGAGTGACCGATATGGATTTCAGTTCTTCGAATCCAAAAAGATTCACACTAGCCCCTAGATCTAGGAGAGCTTGTTCTATGTGAAAGTCCCCTATAATGCAAGAAATGGTAGGTGCACCTGGATCTTTAAGCTTTGGAGGGGTAGCATGTTAGAAGACAGAGCTAGCTTGTTCGGTTAGGCATACTTTCTTCCGAAGTTGTAATCGGGATTTACGTTTCTGGGTGTACAATTCTTTCAAAAATTTTGCATAAGCTGAGACCTGTTTGATTGCGTCTAGAAGAAAGAGATTAATTTGGACTTGCTTAAATAATTTCAACATCTCATCAAGTCTTCCTCCCTTCTTATCCATAGGAGTAGGGGCTTTTAGGGGACTCGAAAATAGAGCTTTAGGCAAGTAAGTTGATTCCGGTGCAGTTGGTTCATTCTCTACTTTTGTGTCCTCCTTGCTCTTAGGTGATTCGGGTTTGGTCCGAGGTCTGGGGTTGGTCTCATTGGTTTTACTCGTATGTTCAATGACTTTTCCACTTTTAAGAATCATGATTGATTTGGCGTATTCAGAAAAGATTTTTGGAGCATTAGAGCTCTCAGCCATGAATTGCCTTCTTAGGTTGTTCTCAGGTTAGCTAGGTAATTTTCTCCTTCCTCCTACTAAATATGGTTGCTAGTTGACCTATTTGGATCTCTAGCTTAGCAATGGATTGCGTGTGGAAGTTAAGGGTCTGGGTGTTGACTTCTAATCGTTCTAGCACTTTTAAAACCTTCTCCTCAAAAGCTGAATTATGACCAATGGTAGATGGTTGAGGAGTATTTTGAAACTGGTAGTACGGTCCATGCCTATATATTAGGTCCTGATAGTTAGGTCTAGGTACAGCAAGGCCAACCACTGGCTATGATCTTCAAAAAAATTTGGATGGTTCTCCAATCGAGGTTATAAGTATTCAAGTATGGATCATTTTTTGGTCTACGAGCTTGTTAAGCTTGAGCTTGCTGGACCTGCTCATCCACAAACTCAAAAAATTGAGATACGGTTGAGGATTCACTAACAAAATGGGTCAAACTTGCACACAATGTATAAACATCTTGGACTGGGTTAGGTAGAATCGAAGAGTGTCCAGTATTTAGAAGACGATCTAATTTTTAGATAACTCATCTACCTCACTGTGGATATCCATAACGTTTTCAATCTGATAGATTCTACCTCTTTTCTATTGAGACATGGATTGTTCTCTAGAGGTGGCAGACATGTGATGCAGAGAGTTCTCACTAAGTGTTGCAAAGAGCTGCCAAGCCTCATCCTCACTCTTCAGCATGAATGTCCCACCATACAATGTATCGATCATTTGTCAGTGTTTCTCTGATAGACTATCATAGAAACACTGAACAAGTTGCCATTTGGGGACAATGTGGTGGAGGCATTTACGAATAAGGTCTCTTAACCTTTTTCATGTTTCATGAAAAAGTTCACTATCCAATTGAGAAAAATTAGTGATGGCTTTTCTAATTTAATTATTTTTTCAATTGAAAAGTATTTTTTGAGAAATTTTCTCTGAAGATGGTCCCAAGTTGAAATGGTTATGGAATCTAGAGAGTTTAACCAATGCTTGGCTTTATCTTTAAGTGAAAAAGAGAATAGTTTCAACCTAAGGGCATCATCCGAAAAGTTTTGAATTTTTACTGTGGAGCATATCTTAAGAAATTCATCCAAATATTTATACGAATCCTCATTCGTCGGTCCATAGAATGATGGTAGCATTTGAATAATGCTAGACTTTATTTCGTATTATGCCGCCTCCACAGGAGGAGGCTGGATACATGGTGAGTAGGTGTAAGATGAGGGAGTAAAATACTCCTTCAATTATCGTGGGGGGTCAGTCTTTGTTTTGGATCCATAATTTTGATTTGGTTTATTCGAATCGTTCTTTCTAGCTCTAAGTCTAATGGGTATAAATTAGGTTGTAATGATCAGCATCCTAGCATGCACCTAAAAGATCTCACCAAGTTTTAATTCAACAAGTTTTTTTTACAATAAAATATTTTCATTGATTAATAAAAAATATACATTGGAAAAGAATAAAAGTTCGATACAAGAACAATAAAACCAAGTTAATCTTCTTACTGTGTCCGATAGTGGTGTGCCTCCTTGAATCCTTCATCTTTCTCCGTGCAGACAGTGGTAAGATGGCTGGAAGGCTTGGTCTAGGAACTTCAAGGAAGAAAGGTAGATGGAAGAGGATATGTAAAAGAGAAAGGGTAGCGGTACTAGGATTAGAACATCTTCTAGATTTGATGGAAGACGTGCTAGGATTAGGACCTCCTTTAGACTTATCGAGAAGAAAGAAGGAGAGATGGGGCAGCGGCTTGGAGAGAAACTTAGGCATTGGCTTGATTGAAGAAGATGGAGGCCTTGGGATTCTATTCATAGAGTGGGGAGGCTAGGATTTTATGAAAAGAGATGTGGGAGCGTGAATAAGGACCCTTAGATCTTCATATTGATTCTTCTCCATTGATCTTTAAGTCATGTCCACACTAGAATGGGAGCTGATTGCCTGGTTCACTCAAGTCTGATCCAATTTGAGTCTAATTTGAGTCATATAAACCCAAACTCGCAATTACTTGCAAAATAGACTAGAGAGCATCAAATTTTAATAAAATAACATCAATTATTACAATATTTAGTACCTTTAATAACTTAAATTAAGTATTCATCACTTTTCCTCTGGCATCTGGTCAAACAAAATTCATAGTGGTTGCCATTGATTACTTCACCAAATAGATGAAAGTTGAACTTTTGGCACAGATCACTAAAAATAAGATGAAAGACTTTATTCAAAAATTAATCATATGTAGATTCGATCTACCACACACCATCATCACTGACAATGATCGATAATTCGATAATCAAAACTTCAAAGAGTTCTATACAAAATTTTATATTACGCACAAACTCACATCAGTCGGTCATCCGCAATCCAACGGTGAGGTGGAGGTAATAAACTGAACAATTCTACATGGTCTCAAAATCAAACTGAATGAAACTAAAGATCTCTAGGTGGAAGAACTATATCCAATCCTTGGGCATATCGAACAACTCCTCGCATACCAACAGGAGAATCGCCATTCAATCTGACCTATGAAACAGAAGCGATGATCCCACTTGAGATCAGATTACCATCAGTAAGGGTGGAACAATACAATGAGCCGAACAATTCAAAATGTCGGGGAGCCGATCTAGACTTATTTTCAAAAATTCGATAATAAGCTCAAGTTCGAATGACAGCATATCGACAAAGACTAGCCCGATATTATAATGCAAAAGTTAAACTGAAAGTTTTCCATCCAGGAGATCTGGTCTTAAGAAAGACAGAAGTCTCAAAACTTTTGGATCAAAAAAATTATCTTCAAATTGGAAAGGACCCTACAGAATAATCGAGATACTTCGGTCGGACGCATATCGGTTAGGAACTCTTAATGGAACAGCTATTCTTCGGACCTGGAATGCTGACAATTTGAAGATGTATTATCCATAAATTATTCATATGTACAATATTTAGAATGAAATATTGAATTTCAAAATCATGAAAGCTTCAGCCAACTACAAAATGACAGTAGACTGATACATGAACGATCAATTCTTATTGACTGTATTTCAATTTTTCATTGTAAAACTAACACGCCGACTATATTTCGATTTTCACTATAAAAACTGACTCTAGTGGAGCAACTACTTATGCCGACTTAATTTTAACTAAGTAGAATATTATGCCGATTCGATCCGAGTCAAACTGAAAATACACCGATTTGACTACGATCAGTCGAAGGATATTCGACTTACCACCGTCTATCAAATAACTAGACATACCGACTTGACTACGATCAGTTGAAGGATATTTGGCTTATCACCATCTATTCAAATATCTAAAAGGATGTGGTATGTCGATCGACATTCGACTAACGGATAAATTCTACAATAATTATTATTGAATATTTAATTTATCGATTAATATTCGATTGTCCGACTATGATTCTACGACATTGAAAGAACACACAAAAAGAAGAGAATTTATACTTAGAAAAATTTTCTTTCATTCATTGAAGGGGAAGTTACAAAAATTGGACTAAAGTCCGATTACAAAATTCTTCCGATTATAAAAAAAAATAAAATACTACATCGATCACCAATCATTTTCTTCGTCATCTTGCTCCGACGCAACTTCGATAGCTAGAGTAGGTCCTGGTGCAGTCGGTGCGTCATCTTCAGTCGGTGTGGTGCCCTCTTCAGCAGCCTCTTCTTTCGAGCCAGGAGGAACGATGCTGCTCAAGTCTAAGACTGGATACAATTTACTGATCGCATCTCGATCATCCTCGTATTCGATGCAGTAGGAAGCAAATCCACCTTCGAAATTTTTTTTTTGAATTTTTTTGAATTTTTGAAGTTCTCAACGGCCAGACTCAGAGCATCCTTCACCGACTCTACTTCAGTTTTTGCGGAGGCCGACTCAGCATCGGTCAATGCCTGCCTTTCCAGGGTGGCCCGATGCTTTTCACGCTCTGCTTCAAGCTCATCAATGCATCCATTCCTTTCTCTTTGGAGCCGATGGATAGAGTGCTTCTTATTCCTGATCCGAGATTCGAGAGATGTGATGTTTTGTTGAGCCACTCAAGCTTGGTTTTGGAGAATTAAAGCTCGGCTGTCAGATGGGAGACCTCTTCCTGAAGCTTTGCCTCCGTTCGGTTGTTGTCTGAAGTTGTTCAATGACAGTAGTCTTCTCTGCATTGGCAGCCGTCACCTTGTCCATCCAGGATCGACGAAAGTCGGCGATCTTTCGATATCCACTCTCTAAAGTGTGCATATCATGCACCCACTGAAATAAAGATAAGTCAAGTCAGATAAAAAAAGAGAGAGAGAAATGTCGGAAGATTACCCCAAGTATCGTCGGGTAAAAGGAAGGGAACATCTTGGTCACTGTCCGACTCTTCCTATTCTCCCTATCAATCGGGAGAAGAGCAGCTTCGATGAGCTGCCTGGCCAATGTTTGATTGGCTAAGACGACTCACCTTCAGAGATCCGAAAGTCGAACAGTGTGGGAAGGCCTGCAGATGACCCATCATCGGTCGAAGTTATCAGTGCCTTCCTCGATTTTCGATCGGTGATCGCGTGCTTGAGACCGTCGAGAAATCAGTACTTGACTACGCCTGAGATCGTTCCACTGGAAGAACAGCCAACGCAGCCGCAGATTGCTGAGGTTCGATCACGATCGATCCGATCTGAACCCCCGTTGATGGAGCCGTCGATGGTTCTGCCGCAGCTCCTTCATCTCTCGCCGTTTCAGCAGACAGCACCTTGATCGGAAGAAGCATTATCGGGGCCGACAACGCAAGGATCGGCTCAAGAACTGTCTCTGACGGAATGTCGGATTCCCTCACCAGTATCGATGGAATAGCGATCCGACTCTTCTTCAACGGTCGGAAAGGTTTGGCTTCAGCTACTGCCTTCTTCTTGGCAGCATGTGAACGAATGTCGATGGAAGATACTCGTGCTCTTGTCCGCATATCTGCAATCAAAACAAAAGATTAGTACAAAAACTCAAAAACAAACAAAAGAAAAACGAAATGGCTGACTATGTTATACCTAAGGAAGTTACCGAATTAAGCTCGATATCGTAGAGAGCTTGTTCAGTCATCAGCTCTCGCTGTGGTGGAACTTTCATATCCTTTAGTTGGAAGAAGTCTTCTCGATCAACAAGATCTACCCGACTATTCTCGTTGGGGCCAGTTCTTGGATCGTCCCAACACGAAGGGAAGCCCCAAGGAGCAGAAGAAGAAGCAAAGAAAATTGATTCTTCCATCCATGAATGGATGATAGAAAATTGAAGATGAAAGAAAGATATTTTTTCATGTTGAAAAACCACCAACCCTTGGCCTTGGGATGAGGACGTAGAACAAAGAAAGTCTGAAACAAAAAAGGATGAGGTTCAGTCGGGATAAGCCGACATAACAAAATGAAACTAATGATCAGTCGAATGAAGTTCGGAGCCAGCTGAGCGAGATAGAGACCATAATAATTAAGAAGATTCCAAACAAACTTCGAAATCAAAAATTGAAGATCGATCTGAAGGTCCTCGACATAAAATGCAACTTGATCCAGAGGAGGAGAGTTTACCCGACCATCCATACGAGGAGTGAAAAGCTGATAATTTTCGGAGCCGTTCAACATTGGGTCCGGATAAGGAAGAAACTTTCATTTTTAGATCCGAAGAAGATTCGTCGGTCGGATTCCCTGACCGACTATCCCGAGAAGATGAAGCTTTCTTACTTGCCATTAAAAATGAAAACTCTAGAAGAAAAATCCAAAAAGAAGGAAAACCCTAAGAGAGGGAAGGAGAGCTCGGCCTGAAGATAAAAATGGAGCGAAAGACAGGACTCGGAAGCACCTAATATTGGGGCAGCAGAACCTTCTGTTCCAGAGAAGCGACAAATGCAAAAGTGAAATTCAGATAAAAGCAACTTTATATATATAGGATCCCTCAACGGTCCAGATGAAATCAATTAAATCAGGATCTTCTCAAATATCGACATGTGGCGACATCGAGACCGACCATTAATCGAACGGTTCGACGCACCTACTCCCAGACATGCCATCTCACCATTATCCGTGTGAATAGCTCATGACCAATGATATTTGGACAGGTGGCTAAGATCTATTAGTCAGAATCAAATAGTCCGAATTTTTTGGGCATTGAATTATCTTTCTGAAACAACAGTCCAATGATAATCTCACAGTTATCGAAACAACAAAATAGCTGGAGACCTCTCGTATTCCAAAAAATTATTAATGCTAGTAATCGAATCGGGACTCAAAGCAGCACGTGATGTAACAACTCCTTTCGTCCAATGTGACAGATCACGTGACAATATGCACGTCAGGCCATCTTAGACTTGGAAGTGGAGAGCAACTATTAGGACAATTCAATCTATCCCCGATTCCGACTATAAATCGACTTTATAGATCCACAATCAATTAGCCAACCAACAGTCAGGTATTTTCAACAATCAACAGACAACCATGATAATTCAGTTAATATCCGACTCATGACCATCGGCATATCAGAGTTACCGATCGATGCTCATTCGAATCTTCACAACTACCGACATATAGTTGCTTATCTTCTCATGATCACATAAGACAGGAATGTGCGGAACTTACATATCTAACCATTATAAACGATTATCAACTACATGTCACGGTCATTAGTAGGCATAAACAGCCTATTAACTCCATAATTATAGTCCAATAATTTAGTGCCATAAAAAATGAACCACATGCTTGACGGTTACATCTGAATCATCTATAAAAGGAAGGTAAATAACAGTATTGGTAAGACACTTCTGGGTTAAGACTCTGCTATTCAAAATTCTTATATGCTGTTCACCATTTCTCACTGACTTAGGCATCGGAGGATCTTCGTCGGACACAATTTCGATCAATGAGAACTTCTTTTGGAGGTGCTCTTCTCTGACGACGGACGCAACAGGAGATTGGCCGCAACAATATATATAAACAATAAGTGAGAGAAAGTTTATGAACCATTGGAACTATCTATATAAGCAACTATTTCTTATCTATAAATGCTACGTGGAGATAAATTAACATTCCATAGGCCACGTTTCCAAATTCTTCTTTCAAACGATTCTTAATGCTTAATAAAAAATATTAAATATCAATATTATATTATTGACAGAAGTATGGAAATAGCCCCTCAATTTTTTCAAATTATGCTCCGATGCCCCTCAACTAAAAATGTTATAGTTGATGTCTCTTGGCTCGTAATACATAGGCTACGAAGCCCTTCTATCAATTCTCATCATTAATATGCTGACGTGGCTTTATTTAATCTCTAAAATTAATCGAAATCAATATTTTAATATTTTTTAATCGATCGTTGGTTTATTTTTTTATACGTCAATTATTCTCCATTTGGGATGGGTGTTGCACCGGAGGCTGGGAGGGGAGAAGATCGTGGAGAAGCTGTGGGCCACCGTCGATAGACGGGAGCGCATAGAGGAGAAGCCACAGGCTGGGGCGGTGGCGGGGCCTGCGGCAGAGAAGAAGCAAGAGGGGGGGAGCGGCATAATCGCGGGAGGGGGGGGCGGGCGGCGGCACGAGCTGGGGAAGACCGCCAAGGCCGTCAGGAGGGGGAGGGTGGTGCGTGGGCCAACGGCAGAGGAGCCGCAGGTGGCCAGGGGGTATGGGGGGTGGCCGTAGGCGGGTGGGGTGGCGGATGACCCATGAGTGGCCTGGGGCGGACAATCCGCAGGCACCAAAGGGGTTTGGCCGTGGGCAGAGGACCAATGGGCGTCAGGAGAAGCAGAGGGAGATGGCCGCCTCGAGCACCTCCCACTTCATCCCATCGATCTCCTCTGAGGTGTACCTCCACAGGTACTCCGGGCTTAGCCGCATCAGTGCTTTCGCCACCCGACGATACCTCACCTTGATGAAGATATCGATGCAGATATCGAGACAGTCGTTGGAGGCGAGTGTTTCAGAGATTCGACGGAGGGCCTCGATCTTGAGATTGGAGCCCAGAACAGGAGGGGTGGAGGATCAGTTGAGCCGACATCACCTCTGGGAACATGGGCGGTGATGGAGCGGTGCTTAAGGCGATCAAGGATGGCCTCATAGTTGTTCTAGAGGCAGAGAAGGGCATCGTCGAGGCGGCCATCGTAGCGCAAGCCATCAACCTCGGCCTCGTAAAGCTACTTAAGGGCCTCTATCGTTTCCCTCAGCCGGTGGATGCCGAATTGGTTCGTGGCCCTTGTCCGACTGAGGAACTCCACCACCTCATGGAGCTTTTGAACTACCGGCTTGCACCGCACCGTCACAACGGCGATAGCCTCATGGAGGCGGTCCACACAGTCGAGGAAGTCGAGGAGACGGGGGATGGAGGAGGTCCTGGAGGAGGCGAAGAAGGCGGCACTGGAGGGACTCCATGAGGGCAAAGATGCGGAGGAGGGAGAGGGTCGGGGAGACAGCGCGGCTGATGCGGGCGTGGAGGGCCTTGTTGCAATGGCCTACGACTAGAGCGTCACCACTGCCTTGGTGAACGCATCCAGGGAGTCGAGGCCGACGGAGAGGCGGGCGCCCACACCGACGAGATCTTTGGCCATCTGGGCGGAGGCGCGGAGAATGGAGACGATATTAGAATGGGAGGCGCGGAGCGTGGCAATCACCGCCTCATCATTATCATCAACCGCCTCATTAGCCATCATTGCGCGCTCCACCTGGACGAAAGAGAAGTGGGAGGTGCTCGAAAGGATGGGGGGTCGGTGCGGAGAAGTAGAGGGAGGCGAAGGTCCGACCGCATTGGGGGTGGAGGGGCGGGATCGCAAGCGGATAGGCGGACTAGCACGGAAAAGCAGAGGGAGGCGAAGGTCCGACAAAATCGGGGGTAGAGGAGCGGTGATCACGGGCGGATGGGAGGGCCGGTGCAGAGAAGCAAAGGGAGGCGGAAGTGAACCGGGGGAGAAAGGAAGAAAGTAAAAAAAATTCCTATAGCACTGTAGCATTTACCAAGAAAATATTAAAATATTATTTTGGATGATTTTAGAGATTAAATAAAGTCATATCAGCAAATTAACAGTGAGAATTGACGGAAAGGTTTCATAGCCCATGTATTACAACTCAAGGGACATCAACTATAATGTTTTAGTTGAGGAGCATCGTAGCACAATTTGAAAAAGTTGAGAGGCTATTTGCATATTTTTACCCATATTATTAAAGCATGAAGTCCATTCATATATACAGTTGAGAATATTAATCAATACTAATATTCTGGATAGATAATATTTTTGATTTATAAATAATTTTTAACATTCCATAAGTCACGTTTTCCAACTCTTCTTTCAAACAATTTTTAATATTTAATAAAAATATTAAATATTAATATTATATTATTAAATATAAATTATTCTTATGTGTAACCAAGAATATCAATCAATGCTAACATTTTGGATGGATAATATTTTTAATTATAAATAATTTTTTAATAAAAAATTAATTTTAGAACCTGCGTGCAGCGCGGGTTTAAAACTAGTGTCTATTAAGTTGAAACAGGTTTCTCTTTTATTTATGCCGTGTGTGGTCTGTAGCTTTTTCCTTCTATAATGTCAGTGGCCAATTGTCTGCCGACATTAGTTTTGTTTTCCCGTGGAAGCCATCTCCGTTGCCGCTTTATATATAGGGTCAGAGAACGGTGTCACCGCACGGGGTTTTCGGCCCCTTCCTCCCCTCTGACGGTCCGCGGAACACACCGCACACACCCCCGACCCACCCCAGCCCTTTCTGGGAGCGCTGTGCTTGCTCTCCGAGGGGCTTCTTTGATTTCCACTCCTCCTTCACTCTTAAAACCCTAGTTTCCTCTCCTGATGCCTTAAAACTATAGTTGCTTTTTCTTCTTCGGCTTTTCATTCACATCTCTGATCCCTTGAACCCTTTCACCGTCCAGAACCCTAGCCTTTCTTCTCCATTCTCATCGTTTCTGACGCAAAAACCCTTGTTTCATTTGTCTCCAACTCCTCCCTTTCTTCTTTGATCTTGTGAGTTTGGAGATTGGGTGATCATGGCGTCGGGCAAGAGGGAGAACGAGGCCAGAGGGCACGGCCTCGGGGACCAGAACGAGCAGGTTGGAAGCTTCTTTACCCATTTCATTCCTAAAGTTTATTTTTGCTTAGGTTTCTTCACTTAGCATCTCTTTACTATGGGCTAATCTGTTGGAATCAAGAACAGCTCTCTAAATTCATCAGGATATAGATGAAAATAAATAAAAATCTTTTTTTTCAAGAAAAGATTTTTCTTTTTCTTTTGAAATAGATCAGCTTTCTTGATATAGCTGGTATTGGTGAAATGTGAAAAATTTTAGAATTCTGGATCTTTTCTGTTTGCTTTTGTGAATTGAGCAGGTTTATGAATTTGACCTATTCAGTATTATCATTTTTACTTCTTTTAGTAATAGTAGTTTATACAGATATAAAGTAATTTTAATGAGATTCTTCTGGGGTAGCTTATAAAATATAGATGAAAATGTAATGAATTGAAAACTATCATGACTCTAAGTCATGTCTTTCCATGAATATTAGCATACACTTACAGATTCATGTGTATTTGGATGTTGGTTGATGAATTCTATGTTTTATTTGGAAATAGATATAAATCTAACGCCTTTCATATGATAGAAGGTAGAAACAAAAACAGAAGGTTAAAATACCAGCAAATTCCAACCAAGCTTGGTTAGGGATAAATTTCAAGGTTCCCTCTGATCTTCCTCTTCTGAGATAGTATAATTTGTTACATCTATTGAGTTTATATAGGGTAAACAAAAACAGAATTCTAGCACTGGCCCATGTAAGTAACTTGTAATATGTCCAAATTTGTTTATAAATAAACTTTAGTTGGACCATACGCTTTTAAGCTAAGCATTCTATTACAATTTTAAAATATTTTAGAACATTAGGATTTGAAAGAGAACCCAAATTGATATTTGGATCCTTGTTTTGCAGAATGACAGGATGATAGTATAGCTTCTCCTATCACAGCACATGTCTCTTGAGCATTCTTGTATATTATATGCAATATACCTGGTTGGACTTAGGGAGCATTCTGATTGAACTGATTTAGGCCAAAGCAGAAATCTTTTCCGGTTTGTGCTGGGTTTGGTTCTGATTTGGCCAGACTGAACGGATTCAAGCTTTCATTCATTAGTAGACAATTAGTGATTATTTGTCCACTTCCCAATGAATGATGAACAAATAAGTCAACAAACTCCACTATGAAGCATGCTGTACTTTTATCGAGGAGTGAATTGTTGTTGTGAGGATAAACTTTGGTTTAACGATAAAGTTGCTCCACTGTAACATGGAGTTCACGGGTTTAAAACACAGAAACAGCCTCTCCGCACATGGAGGTAAAGCTGCATTTATCCGACCTCCCCAGACCCTACAATGTTCGAAGCCCCGTGCACTGAGCCACCCTTATTGTTGCCATGCATGTCTCGGTCATGGTCGGTCATGTTACATATTTTGTCATGCCATATTAAGTTGTACTGATCCCAAGCTCAACCATGTGTGGAGACTCATGTTAAGAAAAATGGGTCCATGTCGGCTTGTCTCAGTCCGTTCAATTGTGTACACATATACCAGCATGGGCCAGCACATACATGAGTCTGCACTTATGTACTGTTTAGTTCTTCTCTGCGGTTTGGACCAGCACAGTATGGTATCTCAATCTTTGGTTTCATGTTCTCGGTTTTAAAATGGCCTCTTTTCTTTTTTTTTTTGGTTTTTCTTGTGATTTCTTTCCTTGTTTGTCAGTTTCATTCATGTCTTATTCATATGAATTTTGTTACACCTATCTTTATTCTCTCCAACCCTGCCAAGGATCTTCTGTTAGAAACTATGAACATTTAGTGAATTGCCTCCAAAAGGAGGTCTGTACTCAGTAATGGGCACCCTTTATTAAGTATTGACAGTTTAGGAAAGAGGACTGGAAGTACTGGGTTTTATAAGTGCGAAGTTTGGTAGACAGCAATTTTTAGCCAAAATCAACAAGAATTGAGGAGCATGAGCAGAAATCAGATATAAACTCCAAAATGTCAAATGTAATTCTTAGGGTGATAGTAATTGTTTCCAGACATTGCGCAGATGAATTATGATTCAGTAATTTTTTTCTGAGGTTGAAGTTTAGGATTGTAAGAGTCTTAAGACTAGATTCTTAATGGATAGGTGATATGGTTATAAAGAATGTTAGTCAGATCTGATTTTGGCTGTCTTAAATAGAGGTGCTAATTTTCTACATATCAAAATGACCAGAGAATTACTTGGTTATGATGTGGTAGTTATTCATTTTGGGGGTGGTTTATTTTGGAGAAAGAAATTATGCATGCTCTTTCTCAGAAGGCCTTTCTAAAGTTTCATATAGCTAAAGCTAAATTCTCAGTTTTAAGTAGGTCTATTTCTCACATATGCTCTAAAAATGAGTGCATCTCGTCAGATGCCGCTTCATTGGAGCAGGCTTCTGCTTTCTGTGTTATTTGGATCATCTTTTTTGGAAGTTTTGGTTCCACCTCTTTGATGCTCCATGGCATTGTTTGTATTCTTCTAAGCCATCTTAAGGGCTAGTTGAAAGTTGGGAGACCTGAAAGTAGAGATAAGAAGTGGAAATTGGCATTTTTTGGTATTGTAGATATTGAGGTAAGTGGGATTGAAAAACCACCGATTGCTTGGGAAGTATCTATTGTCATTTTCCGCTATATTCACTTCTTAACACTTTCTTGGCTTGGGCACGTGATATAAAGCTGTAGCAAAAATAAAATCTCCTAGTGGGACTGGTAATTTCTATGTGCTAGTGAGTTTGGATGTTCTTTCTCCCCTGGAGAACTCATCATACTCTTTGGCTACTTATATATATCTTATTGATCTCAACCAATAAACTATTATTTCTTTTTACAAGTTTATCTATAATAGTATTACTTAATTTGACTATTAAATATTTAACATTTGTCATTTGAAATATAAGGCATTGTTGTTGCAGGTGGATGCTGCAGTTCTACATCACCAGAATCAAAGGCTTGTTCAACAGTTAGAGGCCCAGAAAGCAGAAATGCATACACTAGAAGGGAAGTTCAACGAATTGAGAGAAGAACAAGATTCTTATGACAAGACTTTGATTACTGTAATAAAATGTGGAATCAGGTCATCTGGGAACTGTTTTGCTTGTTTCATTTTATTTCTTCTCCTCTATTTTCTGATGCAAGATTACTTATTGGAATTTGAATTCTTCTCAAAATTATAGTTGGTTGATGATTTAGTCCTGCTTGGAGTACGAGCTGGTGGTGATTTACATTATTTACAAGCATTGGACCATGAAGATCTGTGCACAGGTTTTTTTTGAAATTCTATGCTTACTAATCTTACCAAAAATTAGTTTCATGAGGATGATCTTTTGCTCTATAAACTTAAGGTGCTTATTGTTGATGGCTTCTTTTCTCTTTTTGCAGAGGCACTTGCATCATGTCCTCCAGAGGAGACATTTCTCTATAGGCTCTTAAGAGCTGGCCCCATTGGAAAGAATGAAGGAGACGGAAGCATTAAATATGTTCAAGAAGCCCTTGCTCGTCGCCATTCAGCCACGCTGGATCTGATGAAACATGTCCAAGAGACTATTGCTGCTCGACGGGCTAAAAATGATTGCTTAGCAATGGTTTTGCATGGGAAGTTATCATCTGAAGGTCTGAAAAATCTTTAAGCATGTTCCTAATTATTCAGATCCCTAGCAAACCATTACTGATTATCAGCTTGGTCATTAAATCAATGGCTGCCTTGGTTATAATGTTCTTGTAGATGCTATTATGCAAGTCCAGAACTTAATGATTACATGAGAGAGGTAGCTAACAATATGCATCAGGCTATTGACATTATCCATCAGAAGCATAAACAGTATGCAGATGAAATAAACAAGTATCTTGAGAGACATTCAAGCGAACAATCTGAAATAAAACGTCTGTCAGGTACTGAACACATTCTTCCTCTATTTCTGTTTTTTTCCCATCTCTGTTTATCAGCTTACTGTCTTAATGACAATTCCATCAATTTACTTCTGTGATCATGACTTCACAATTTGTTGACAATGCTGCAACTAATGGGTTAATTGCCTATGTAAGAAGTTATACCATCCAACTTATCCAATCTATATAAAATTTCTATGCTAAACACCTAGTCCTGAAAAGTCAGAGGGTTATAACGTTCCCGTAACAGCTTATTTTTGGAAATTTTAGAAGAAAGCCACCGAGCTGAGATCTTTCCACCCATTTTATTCTGTCAATATGCAAAATTCTGACTAAAATGGAAATTTATTGGAGGCTTCAAAAGCTGGTTAGTTGAGCATCACTTGGTGGGTGCAGAAACAGCAAAGTAAACTTGATTGTGCTGCTTACCAATCTTAGGGAATGTATATGTATGGCATCTAGAATATTCATTACGCTTGATGTTGTTCCTGTCTCTTTGTTATGCTAAACATGTCGCTTGTTAATATCCGGGTGATGAAGGTGAGTTGGAAGAAAGCATGGCTGAGCTTGAGGAAAGCCGACGCAAGTTGGCTATTCTACAAATGCAGAAACATGGAACATCTGTAATGAATGCTTCAGTTGCCAGTGCTGTAAATGGAAGCAATTCACCAGATAAACCTGCAGATAGGACTGTGGGTTTGCGGGAGTTGAAAATTCAGTTGAGGAGGCTAAGGTATCACAAATATTTCTTTAGTCTTTAAGTATAGTTTCCGAATTAAACCTAGCTTTAATTATTATTTTATCAAAGTTACTTTGTTATCTACATTAATAATTGGTGTCTTTGACTTCTTATTCTTTTGCAAATGAATGACAGACACTGGCAGCAAGCCGTCTTTTTGAACTTCAAGAGGCCCAAGAAGAAAACTTAAATATGTCAAAGCAAGTGGAAGATCTTCAAGTTAGGATCTCTTGGGATACTCTAATTTGCTTTTATCTCAAAATTCTTGTTATTGAATAGTTTTATTATTTATGAAGTTGATGACTTAAAATTTCACTTCTTTTCTGTTCTTTCTTCATGTATATAGAACAAATTGAAGGATGATAAATACATAGTCACGTCAAAACCTTACTCTCTATTAAGTGATAAACTCCAGCAACTTAATATGGAACTTGAGCAGTACAAGGGATTGATGGAATCCTTGCAGGTAACATTGTGTTTCTCACCTTTAAAAAAAAAAAAAAAAAAGAAAAGGAAAAGTTGCTTAGTTGGTCTTGGATTCTAATTATAACTAGATAAAGTCAGGCAGAGAGGAATCATATATTGCGAAGAGAGAAAGAATTGAATGCAAAGGCAGAGTCAGCTGATGCTGCAAAGATTTCTCTTAGCACATATGAGGCCAAGATTGAGGAGCTGGAGCTGCAGATTCAGAAGTTTATCGCTGAAAGAAATGATCTCGAAATTAAATTGGAAGAAGCTATCCAGGATTCAGGTGATAATTGATCCCCATTTTTTGGGACTAGCTTGTGCATATCTTCAAGCAGATTCTGAATCTTTTACTTTTCCAGGGAGGAAAGATATCAAGGATGAGATTCATGTCATGGCATCAGCACTATATAAAGAAATGGAAATGTTGGAGACCCAGCTAAATAGGTCTAAAATTGCTGCTCGTGATGCACTTAAATCACGTGAAGATGCGGATTCATTGAGAGCTATATTGGATGGGAAGGTATTTACAAATATTTGCTTTGTGTGCTCTAGTGTTATGTTTTGTAGGGTTATAATCTTCACACCATTCTAGAGGTGATATGTGTGTGTGTGTGTGTAATTATATGAATCTCTAATATTGAGAGCTCTGACTTAACTAGAAGTGATTCTCAGCACCAAATGTGTGACAGAAAGTTGTATAATGTGATATAAATTGTTAGTTTCTTTCTCCTTTCTATTTCTAAATTCTTGAAGTATTTCTTCTTTCAATATGTCCTCAAGAAACAGATATTTGAAGATTTCTTAAGAATATTAATTGCTGACTAGAATTTGGAATTGGTTTTGTTTTATTCTAGAATGACAGATAGGCTTGTTGAAAGCAGGATAAGATTGAAAGTTCAATTGCTTGTTGCTGATCGAAGCCATACAATAGGCTTGTCAAGCTGGTCCTGTGCCTGAGCATTAAATTTGTTATACTAGTCATGCTTGGGGTTCTTTCTCATACCTCCTTTGCTCCCTAGTATGCGTATTGGATTGGCCTTAGTTTGTTTAGATCTTTTAGATAACCAAACCTGTTCTGAATTTTAACAGACATCTTTACTATTCTCATTGTGCTTTCTGTCAATATGTTCTGGTTTGTTATCTTTGTGATATCCTTTTAGAATTTCATGGGTATTACAATACACTTCTGCTTTCTGTACATGGCTGTTTGTTTCTGTTAATGCAACCTTCTTGCCAACCATTTAAGATAACTTTCCTTGCAACTTGAGACCTTGATTACGGTCATCACTTGTACTCAGAGGATGAATATTTTTTAATATGATTAAATTTAAAGTTCTTGATGAGGAAATAGATAGGATGTTTAGATTTCATGCCTGAAAAGAAAGAGCATCTGCAATCTTAACATATGTATTCGGAATCCTTTAAGTTTCGTATCAATGCAGCAAGATGAAAACAGGCTGGGAAGAATAATGTTTTCCGGTCTCACAAACCTCCTGAAAAGAATTTAAATAACACAGGAAAAACAAGATAATAATCTTCCAATTAAGCATATATCAAGAAAATATAAAGGTATTTACTCCAGCTATCATGAGCCAACCTATGATAGAAATTATAGGTGAAAGCCTACCATCAGCTAGCTTAGCTACAATTTTGACGTCAGTTGTTGCTGTACATGATTAATCTATCATGCAAAGAGGTCTTATATCTGGTTAATAAGATATTGATATAGTTTAACCACAGATGCAAGTTTCCCCATTGGTTGAGTTCTTCTTAAGGCGATTAGCTATACGCAATAAGCAATGCAGCTAAAGTTTTAATTATTGCGGGTCCATAAATCTCAAGGTATGCTTATTGATGTTGAGGTACAACTAAATGGACACTGAAGTTATCACTAAAAGTTGATTCTTCACATGTTTAAGTTTATCAAGGAATGCTGGGTATCTAGGCCAAATTTCCTATTGGCATGCATGTTAAGCTTTTATTCAGATATTATCTTTACACTGGCTTATGATGTTGTAGGCCATATTTCATTGCTTTTTGCAAGATATAACATGTCCTCTGAGTATGTTCTCTTCTCTTTAGCTTGGTGATTCATCTGGCTTCTTAGTCTTTCTTGGAGAGTTCTCCTTAAAGTCCAGTAAATTTGATATTTTTCCACCTCGTGTTAAACTTTAATATGTTCTTGTTAACACGGTTATTTTTATGTTATTACCTTGTTGCAACAGTTGAAGTGTCATTTAGATTACTAAAAACTCAATGTCTCATGAACAGAGGAATAATATGCAATGTCCTTTTTTAACATGTCATCATGATGGGACACCTGTAACTGTAACCATACATCCTCCATTTAAATAGCTTCTTAACTTTCTGAAGGTGACTAACGACATCACTTACCTCTCCTTTGCAAATTTTGTGTATAATCCATGTTGAATTTGTGTGTGTGTATGTCTTATCTTATTGTATGTATGCTTTGACATATTGTAGATTTCTTTTATTATGAACTATGCCATTCTTGTATCTTGTGTATATATATTAAGCTATACATCAGGTAGCAACACTCATTTCTTAAGCATCTGTTCTCTAAGCAACAAGGGGTAACATGGAGAGAACAGCTTGTGCACCAAATGAGCTTGTAGGTGCATAGCCTTTTGTATAACCATAATCACATTTATGCCAACCCTTGACTGTGCGTGAATCAAAATTGTTTCATCTTATGCAGTTTCAAACTTTCAATTGTGTTTGTCCACACATTAGCTGTAGATGAGCCATGACATGTCCATTACAGCCTCTTGAACTTTGGGCTTACTCCAAATGAGCTTACAGGTGCATGAGCATCATGCGTAACCATGGTCATGTTTTGCCAACTTAACTGTATGACAATCAAAACTGTATATTCTATTAATTGATTCAATTTTGTCTAGACGTAAGCCAAGGATAAGCCATGCACACTCATTGTACAATCTTGATATTTTTGAGAAAAAGGGAGATACTCCCACTCGCACTTTAATTACGTAGGTCCAAATACTTGGGATGTACCACCTACGATTCAAATTCAGAACCTCTGGTTGTTGAGCAGAGGGGTGTGACCATTAGGACAAGCCCCTATTCACATGGTATCTTGATCTTTTAACTTCATTTACTTAACCATGAAATGAATGCTAAATGTTCTTATATGGTATGTTCGGTATTTGAACCCACAATTTCAGGCATGCACACCTACTAAATTGTTTTAGCTATGTTACCTGTATCCTTTGATTTCCCTATAAGTACCTGCACCGTGGTGCACTTGGGTATGTGTTTGTGAGAAGAGATTCTTAGATATTGGAAGGTTCTAGCATTTAAACATGCACCTACAGCCAACACATATACATATATGCATGCACAGACACGTGCATACATGTATGTGTGAATGCATGCGTGCATGCCAAGTGCACACTGAGGACATTTGGACAGTTGTGACCTATGCCAAATGTTTAGGTAACATTCTGAAAGTGCAAACTAGACTTTGTGAAAGATATACTCCTTGCGACTTATCTATATATTCAAATATATATATTGGTTCATTGACATTATTTACACATATTTAAATGTTCACTTCATTATTTTCATACTATTATTTCATTCATGAATTACGATTGGCTGTTTGAGTTTCACTTTGATCTTTCAGTTGCAAGCATGGTAATTATTTATCCTACAATAACTGCTTGCCTGATGAAAGAATCTCCTCTATGTTTCTAGATTAGTGAACACAAAATCTTATCAGATAAATGTGCAGAACAAATGGCTGAGATCAAGTCCCATAAAGCACAGGTATGCCCTGTCTTGCATATCATTTTTTCTTGGTTGTTTTCTGTCCACTAGATGTTAATTTTATCTCTTTGTTCTTCTTCTATTTAATAGACTTTTGAATACAGAATGTATCATATATGCTTGGGTCTTTTCACTAAAGTGAATGAAATTGCAGATTGAGAAATTGGAAAGGAAAACAGGAGTTGCAAATTTTCTTGGATATGTATGCACAAGAATGTTTTGACACTAGGTACGTTGGTAGTTGATCCCGTACCTTATTCCTATTCATTGACCTCATTTATCTTCTCACTTCTTGCCTTCCTTCCCTTCTTTCAGACATGCTAGTGTTTTGTTGAGTCTCTTCCCTACTTACAATAGCTGGCTTCACAAATATTTGGATCCACTTAATGATGCAGAAAGATCCACACTTTTAGTTTGAACCTTTAGAACAGCGCACTATAGTTAGCTATTGGTAAAAGCTCTAGAATTTTATTTCATCTAATTTGATATTGTCAAGTTGAATCATAGCTTAATAATAATGGTCAAGTTCTCCAGTTATATGATCTTTGTAATTCTTCCTTTGTGGGTTCTGGGAGTTGCTTACTCCACGTTTTTACATGTGCATACTATGTTATTTAACTTAATTCCTTCATGGCCATTGCCACTTGCTGCTGCACCATGTACATTTCATTCTATTTTAAATGGTTTGTCAAATTTTCCAAGATCATGTTGTTTTGATTGGTGCTTGCTAATTTCCTATGGTTGGTAAAGCAAACATGAGTTAATATATTAAACATAGAATCACTATATAGTAGTTTAAGGCCTTGTTTGAGATTGCTATTGGTGGTAAAGCTTTTGAAGCTTTTCGAAGTAGAGCTTTTACAAAAAAAGAAATATTTGGTAACTACATTTCTAAAATATTGTGGAACTTTAACATATTTCGTAACCAAACTGATAAAGTGCTCTGGGCATGACAAAATAACAATAAAGGATATTGCATAGTGTTGTACAATAGATTATAATACAATGGAATATTACATATTAAAATATTATTATATAGTATAATATTACTATAATGTAATATAATAGTATTATAACATAGTTTAATATAATATAATATAGTATAGTATAATAATATACTATGATAAGATATTATATAATATAATGTTATGTAATATAATAATGCATCATTATTATTAAATATTATTACATAGTACAATATTATTATAATGTAATATAATGTAACATATTATTGTAAATAATATAATAATCTAATATATTATATTACATCATATTTTAATAATATGATATGATATAATACAATGTATCATATTTATAAGAATTGTTTGTAGGCATTTTGGTCACCACGAAAATTTTATTGAAGCTAAAACAACTTCTCGACAGCTGCTAAAAAGCATTGTTGTGGAAAAGCTTCAAAATGGTGCTTCTCCCAAGTAGATCTCAGCATTTTGGTAAAGCCAAAATAGGTTTCAGATTTTTATCAAACACCACCATACCATCCAAAAGTGCTTTTGGAGAGCCAAAAAGTGATTTTTGGCTCCCTAAAAGCTTTGCTAAATAGGGTTGTTGATTAGTTAAGAGGCTAAAATGGTGAACAGCAAAGCTATACTACAGATATTCATAATCACATTGGATACACCATTTAGTGAGGATAACCATGCTTTAATCCAAGGAAAAGGAGAAGAACAAGGTGAAGCTGGCTATTGCCTGTGATAAGGGGCAGGATATCAAGGTAAGTATAGCAGGAGTATACTGAGCTTTAGTGAAAGATTAGGTGAAAATGATCATCAAAAGCGCTTATTGTATGATTTTCAGGAGGTTGACTTTAGATGAAGATAGGCTCATGTTGGCTAAAAAAAAGGAACCATAAATGCCAATAATATCCATGTATTCGAGGATAACGTGATATTAGTCTAGGGTTTCCTTTGATAGTAGAAAGGGCAAATTATGCATACACAACATGTAATAAGTTCAAAGGCAAATTACACTAGGTCACGCATGCATACAACTGATTAATTTGGATAACAAGAATCAAAATTCACAATATCATATTATCAATGCATATCATGCCTTATCAAGCATACCATATCATACTAGTACTGAACTGATACTGAGTACAGAAGGTGTACCAAGTGTTGGTATGCCAAATTGACACCCATACTGGAAAGTACGGGCACTGTACCAACATGGTTCCAGTACGAGGTTCAATGATGAGATCGCCAACCTCGACAAAAATAGAGAGGAGGGCAATGCGAGATCCTCACTCTTCTTTGTAGAAGTAGGAGGGTAGGCATGGCTTTCAAAGTTTGAATAATGTGCATTTCTCATTGCGTACTCCAATCACCGGTCTCTAAGAGAGCAAATAGCAAGACCACACACCTCAAGGAATTGTGGTTTAAGCCATTGGATTCTCTATTCATGCATTTTGTTAAATTTTAAATAGTTTCACGCAATTTGGCATATGATTAGTGGACTAATGGTATGTAATCGACCAAAACCAATGTTACAACCATAAAGTGTATGGTGAACACCATTTGTGCAATTTGAGCAAGGCGATCGTTAATATTGTGGATCATATAAGATCTATTAAATCCATAACTAAAAGTGTGTTGCCAAGTTCCCTCTCAAGGGTGAAGTGCCATTATCAGTACCCATGGTGCCTAGAACCGGTATGGTGTGATCCCAGTAACATATCAATGCACAGTATGGTAGTTGGTGTTGGCTTTAGCAAAAAGGGATCTCTAAAACACGATTTATGTTTGCACGGCTTTTCAAGCTTATATTTCTGCTCATGGGTTTGTACTGTTGTCTGTACATAACCCAAAATATGATGGCATGCTGGTATCTTTTTTGTCCTTTCCCTTTTTGTAAAGCCACAAGCTCAAATGAGTTACCTAATTGATTGAAGAGGATAGGAAGGGTTCAATCATGGTGGCCATTTATGAGGATTTCTTGTGGTGGAAGTGGGTGCACAACGGGGTATTTTATCAGGTCCTGTAGAGGAGCATGGGGCAAGTAGGTCTTGGTTAAGATGGCATTGCTGATGGAAGGGAAGGATGATCTGGTGGTGGCAAAATAAGGGGAAAAACTCGGAAGTTCTATTCATGGGGCAGTGGCATAGGAAATTGAAGGTGACAATGAAGGAAATGAGGATCTTGATGGAATTGTGGGAGAACAAAGGGATGGTTCTTTTCTTTTTTTTTTTGTGCGGTGGGGGTGGGGGGAGAGAGCTGCAGGAACATGAAACTAGCGGAATTTTGGAATATTGGAATTTTATAAGGTTAAAATGGTCAATGTCTTTTGAATTGAAAATTTTGAGTTTGTGCTTCTTAGCTTAATGGTGGTTTAACTCAGAGTCATATGTTAATGTCTCTAGCCTAGAGAGCTGTACAAAAACAGAATTCTAGTGTGATATGTGTAAACATTTAGATTTATCTGGAATACATGTGAAAAGTTCGAATATAAACATATGAGAATGAAAGGCCATAGTCTAGTATCAAGAAATGTGGGTATTGCAGTCTATTAAGAGAGAATACCAGGTGTTTGTGCAAAACAATGGTGTTCTTTTGTATTAATTGATGATAAGTATTTGTTATAGTGTTATCATTATTTATGTGGTTTACAAAAGGATAGAGCATTTGATGGATGACTTTAATCCCATAAGTTATAACTGTTTGGAGTAGCTTTGATAGATATACCCTTTTCAGTTATGTGCTTTTCTCATTCTTAGTCATGTATCGGAATGAGCACCGAGGGGTGCATATATTAAAAGAAGAATTTGGTTGAAAAGAGGAGAGATACATGGCCTTACACACTCTGGTTGTTCTCATAATATATGGTAGAGAATTAGAGATGAAGACACATCATTTTGTCTGCTTTTTTCTGAAAAAGGAAAAAGGAAAACAAGGAATGCACATTTAAATAGCTCAGGAAGATAATGAAATATGACTTTTATTGTTAAAAGGCTCACTGGAACTAAAAAGCTTGGCATGGTTGTCAAACCAACATATATCCCAGGAATCTGTTGAGGTGGAATCTCCTTGGAGTCAAAATAATCAAGGGCAATGAATCTAAATTTGCAAGTGTTTTTTATTGGAATTGGCTTTACAGGTTGAACAGTGATAACATTTAGAAATGTGAATGGTGTATTGATGTTTCATAGATGAAAACAGCCATGTGAAGTTTATTTGGAAAGTAACCAACTGTAAACTGTTTTGCATCGCATCTGTATGATACTCATATAGTGTTTATGTGTTTTAAATTTAAAAATTGAAATTATGTGACTTTTATCGCCTGCAAGGACTAAATATTCATTGTTATGCAGCCATTTTGAGCTGCATAATCCATTGCTTCCTGCATATAATTGCTAATCAAAACCATAAACTGTTATGCATTTGTGATCCACGTTGTGAATCCTCGAGTTCCACCTCTGATGTAAAAATAGTTTCATCCTTTTTTGACCTTAATAAAAATATAAGGAATTTACTAGACAAATAAATATAAGAAGTTGACATGAAGACCACACACACACACACATATTTATTTGAATATGTTATCACAACTCAATACCAGTCTATTACCCAATAAAATGTGATAATCTATATATGTTGTCTCTCCATGTTCTGATAGCAAAAAGCAATGGATCAGCTGAAACTTTTATTCTGTTAGAATAATGCATATTGTTATTTTTTAAAGAAAAACAATGTTTTCTTTATGTTGTTATGTGAGTGCTTGCAGATAGTATACTTTTGTGGTGCTACATGTTCATTTCAAATTCACTACTTCTATATAGATTGATTATGTTTCCAAGTTAAGAATTGTTTTGACTGTATAAAATTATCAGTGCAACTGATTCGAATCCTTCTGATTGTATATAGAACCATTATGGAAATCAAAGAATCAGAACATAGAGCTCGTGCTCAAGCCGAAATCTTGAAAACTGTTCTAGATGAACACAGTCTTGAATTGCGAGTGAGAGCAGCGAATGAGGCTGAGGCAGCTTGCCAGCAAAGACTTTCTACCGCCGAAGCTGAAATAGCAGAATTACAGGCAAAACTAGATGCTTCTGAAAGGTTGGATACTTGGATGTCTGATTTTATTTGCTTACTGCATTTTCACTGTTAAGCTTATTTCTGTACAATACTGCAAATACTCTGGACCACCATAACTATTGTAGCTTTCTTCCTAACTGGAACTTTTATGCTAGATCAGTTACTTTAGCGTTAACTTTTTAATGGTACCAATGACCAAATACAGTAATTCAAATTTATTTAGTTGATGGGTTTGCCAATTTGTGGTTTCTAGGCCTAGAAGTTGAAAAGAATTCATGGATTTTATTTTTTATGGCTAATTTTCATTGGACTGAAAAGTTCCTTTGAACGTAATAGTAGCCATGCATTTTTTAATGCATAGGATTATTAAGTTTCCAGTGAAATGAGCAGACAATATGCTCTGAGTTCTTTCATAGTGATTAACATCATCTTTACAGAGATGTCTGGGAGCTTAAAGAGGCTATAAAAATCAAAGATGCAGAAGGAAAGGCTTATATTTCTGAAATTGAGGTTAGGCTGCGCTAATACTTTGTTCCCTTTGCAATTACATCGCTTCATGTTGTTATGTATGCTTTTATTTTGAAAAAATTCCCAATTTGCAGACAATTGGTCAAGCATATGAAGATATGCAGACACAGAACCAACATTTGCTTCAACAGGTTGCTGAAAGAGATGATTATAATATCAAGGTTTGTGGCTTGTATTGATTCTCAACTCGTTTCATTGTTTACTAGTCCAATTTGCTCAAAGCAATCACTTCATGAGTTGCATCTAGTAATGTTTATGTCCTCAAGATATCTGAAGTTTGATATATACCATTGAATTACAGCTATTTAATAATTAGCAAACTTTGTCCTTTGTGATTAATGTGATGATGTCAGTCTGTCATCGCCAAGTTTTGTAACTGATCTATTTGATATTGCATCATACCATAAGACTTGTCCCAGTGAAGAGTTGGCACAATGCAAGAGGCACATCCTTTGTATTATTGTATCACATAGGATCAAATCATACATTATATGCTTACAAAAAGATCGTAGATCACATACCAATGGCCTACCATGGTTTATTATAGCAATCATGGGATGATGTGAAGCCTTTGGTGGAGGTGATTTCAGCCTTTTCTGGTTGCAAGCTAGTATGCACTTATTTTTGCTTCCTTCTTCCCGGTGATGTTGAAGTTGTTCAATGACAATCAGCATCTCCCTCTTTGAAATTAGCATATAGTATTGAGGATTGACATATTTTTCAGTTTTTCTTTAAGTCCAATGTTTAAGCAATTCATCAGTGCCCTGGCTGTGCTTTATGCTTTGATGTATGCCAGCTGGTATCCGATAGTGTGAAAATGAAGCAAACCTACAGCTCGCTTCTCTCCGAAAAGCAAGCCAAGGCAAAGCAACTCCAACAAATAAATGGCTCGCTCGAGTTTTACAAAATGAAAGTTGCTCATGGTGAAGAGCAGGTGCTATTTTTTGCTTACCTCTCTTTTCTAGAAATTTTACTCTCTCCTCATGCAGATGTCTGACTTTATTATGCAGATGAAGGCATATGTTGCCCAAGCTTGTAAAGCTTCCCTGGAAAATAGGCATATCACCATTAATCTGAACAAAGCTAAAGTGGAGGTGGCTGATGCAGAGAAAGAGCTGATGTGGCTCCAATCTACTTACGATGCTTCTCAGAAGGAATATGAGCAAAACCAGAAAAGGATTGCTGACTTGAGGTTGGAGTTAGAGCGGGAAAGGTGCTTTTGCCTGTTTCAGTTAGCATGGTTTAAACTCATAATTAACTTGCATTCTGTTCTTTATCCATCTATTTGCCATGCCTATCTTTAACCCAACTAATCGTAAACTCAGAAATGAGAGGAAAAGGCTTGAGGAAGAGCTTGAAGAAGTGAAAAGTGAAGTTATGGAGATGAGCGGTGAGAGTGAAGAAACTACAATCCAGAAACTTCAGGATGAAATCAAGGAGTGCAAGGCAATTCTTAAATGCGGTGTATGTTTCGACCGTCCAAAGGAGGTAATATTTCTGAATACCTGTCGTTAGATGTAAACAATCGTTTATTAGTAGATGTGCTTTTCTATTTTATGCAAATGCAGTTATGATCTTGTTGATGCACTAATCAAACTATACAAAACATGTATCCAATCTCATTCATTTTTCACTCCACAAGTTAAATTTCAGACAATCATTATTGCTGCTTTGGATGGTAGACAGTATTCTTTTGCAAGAAAATCGTGGAGATGGAATAAAGTTCCAGTGCATGTGATGGGTTTTCAATTTTTAGACTGCAGTGTATCCCATTTCTTTCTCATTGGTCTTAAATTCGTTGCTTGATTTTTTTGTTTGCAGGTTGTAATTACGAAGTGCTTCCACCTATTCTGCTATCCATGCATCCAGAGGAACCTGGAGATTCGTCATCGCAAATGTCCTGGGTGTGGCACCCCATTTGGACAAAGTGATGTCCGTGAGGTGAAATATGAACTTCCTGAAGGGGGCACCTCTTTTTCTACACCTTCCCTCTCAAGTATATGAGGTGATGCGGATGTCCGGGGTGATGACCTGATCATGAGCCAGGCCTCGGGTCTGAACCATCTTCATTTTTTAGCCGGATTCCAGGCTGGCTTATTAAAGTTTGATATTTCGTATGCCCAAGCCCCGCCCATGATCATCTCGGCCAGTGTCTTGTAATATCATGTCTAGCCTTCTATATATCAGATAACAGTTCTATATAAACCAATGTACAGGAAAAAAATACACACAAGTGATTCTTTAGCAATTAGTGACTGTTTGGCCTATGCTTGAGCCTCAGAAAACTTCCTGGACGGAACATTTTATCTAGATCACCTGAGTTATCTGATGCTTGTTATTGTTTTGCCCACCTCCATTTACTTAATATTCTATGAAGAATGTTCGAGGGAAAAGGTTGAGGACTTTTGAGGCAGGTGATTCTAGGAAGCTTAGAGCCTTATCATCTTTGAATTCAGAGGAGGTGGAAACCTGGTAAGCGGCAGAAACATCACAGAATTTAAAGCAAGGCTTACCATGCAAAACTATCGTGCCAGCATGCAAAAACTGTAGCGTTGTTTGCGTTATTTTGTTTCGTCGCGTAAAATCTTACAGGAAAATCTCCAAACCTCTGGTTTGGTATGATATCATTGATCCATTGGAAGAATCTTTGATTGCTGTACGAGAATTTATTCAAATTAAAATGAATTAAGAATTTGAATAACATCTTGGGTTCGTTCCATTGGCTGGCTTATTCAAGCTTAATATTCACCTATGTGGGGACATCTCAAGCTTAAGAGACAAACGAGATGCTGGTTATGAATTAGTTAATTAAAATGTTTATTGACGAAAAGTGATTAGTGGCTTGGGCCTGGCTCAGCAATCAACTCTGTCTGGCTGATGACAGCAACAACAACAAAAGAGAAAAGGGAAAAAAAAGCATGATTATCATGTAACTTTTCTATTGAATCTCCTACCGGCGGTATCTGACATGGCAGATAAGATAGAGGGATTTTTTTTTTTTTTTTTTATATTTCTTTCTGATTTCCTGCCACTACAAGAATTATTGCAGGAATCTTATCGCTGAGAGGGATAGAAACAACATGGATGAACCGAAAGATTTGGTCGGAAAAAAATAAAGCTCGAACCAAAAAAAAAGAAGAAAAACTGAAAAAAAAAGAGAGTTGCTGGCCAGCAGACTGGCTTGTTAAGAAACTACCAAAATCCAACAAATTGTTAGCATCTAGATTTGCTATAGGAGTTACATGTCCTATGTTAATTGCAGTAGATATGTTAGCATTTAGAGATATCTCTGAAGAGAAATAGCAGTGTCCATCAATTGTCATCTGGAATATTGAACCTAAAAATGTAGATTCAAAATTTTCATAGAATCATCTAGAACTTTTAATATAAGTCATAATGAGAAAGAAAAAAAAAAATTTGACATCTTCACGGCGCCATCACTCCGAGAAAATTTCACCATGTAATTGTCTTGCAAGACTTTCAGAATTCAAGAAGACTTTGGGTTGCAGGGAGTCATTCAACCAAGATAGATTAAGAAACCCAGAAATTTTGCATCATGATGTCATTTCTACAAAGCACACGACTCATTCATGATGGAGCTGAACAGGTGACGTAGTTATCTGCCATTCTGCGCTAGTTTCCACTATGGCTTTCTTAAAGCTGCTAGAATCACCTAGGGTTTTGGCACCTAGCCACTGTCAGGCAACTAGGGTAACCCAGAGTCACTTTCAGGGAATTTTGGTTCCTCCAATTGGTGAATCCTCTCCTGGGTCTGCTGCAATGTTGTTTAGAAAAAAAGCCCTTCCAATGGTTGGACATGCATACATGCATGAGAAAACTTACTTGTAAACAGTTTGTTTGCATAAGATACTCTTCCAATATATTCAGACCTTGTGAACCATTGGATGTCACACATCCAAGCCTATTTGAAGGCAACACTTGGAACCAAGACATGCACTAAAACTGAGCTCCCAACATGAACCATCACACTTTTCTCATTGAGTCCTACGCAACAAATTCTTTACATTATATGTTTGTTCCTCCTTTATTCCTCATCCAAGATCATGGTCGGTGGCACGTGGCACCATGTCATTGGTTGGTCGCTTTTATTCCTTGAATCGCAGCCATGGAAACACTATGGGCCATGGACTGTGTGGAATTGGAAGGATTTCTCCAAGCACAAGAAAAGCTACCACAACTTCTTCCAAAGGATGACATATGTAGCCTCAAATGTTTTTCGCATCTTCGGCTCTTTGGTTCTTGAAAGGCATGAAGCATTTAGGTAGTTAAATCTACCATTCTTTTAATCTTTATTGACAAGTGTTACAAAATGCTCCTCATCACTTCTATGTTTTGTGATCATGAAGATGCCACCATTTAAAACAAGTTAATGTAATCCAATATCTTCAGTATTCTTCTGCTTTTCGGACGTAAGCAAGGAGTCGAATCCTTGCAAAATTTATACCTGATTATGATCATCAACAAGCAATTTTAAAGGGTTTGAAACAATCATCCTAAGTGCAATTAACTAGCATGTTTTGACCAGCGAACCAGGGTTGGTTAGCCTTCCTGGATATATACAGGAGACTCGAAGGCAGGCAGTGAGATGCCTGATTCCAAATTTCTAATATGTACTAAATATTTTTAGAAGCAATTAGGTTTGTAAACCAGAAATCCATGAGGAATAAAAGTGAATTGGAAATATCAATATACTAACTGATTCTTGTACCATTACACTTCCTCTTCTTTTTCTTCATGAAAGCACACAGATGTTGAGAGAAATGATAAGCACAACCTCAGGAGTAAAATATCTCAAGAGATTGGATATGAAAAGCACAAACATGGCCCTAAGGCATTACAGGAGAATAGTGGAGCTAGAAATCCAAAATGCTGAATAGGAAAAACCTGTCATAAAGCAAGCTGTGTGATAGGCAATAAAACCATAGAGGCAAGAAAGCAGCCCTCCCCACCGCCAACAAAAAAAAAAAGAAAAGAAAAAGAAGACTATCCTAATAGTTATCGACCACCAAAATCATAAAATCAAAAGAGCAAATATATCCAAGAAAAAAAGGGTAAAGAAAACTGAATTCAATTAGACCCAGCTTAGTACAAAATTGAATTCACTTTGGATCAATTTAAGATCATCAAGCCAATCAATGTAGACTTGTATCTAACATGATTTAAAAAGTAACTCATCTCTAATTCCAAACCGGTTACTAAATTTGAAGCTAAGCTTGATCAACCACAACTCAGCTACACACCTAAGTGATAAATGACTCATACGCAATTCAAATGAAGAAAGTTATTAGGTTCAAGATTCCAAGATCCTTTTGCAATTCTGACTTGAACCACACCAGAATTGTTTTAAAAATAAGATCGAGCTTTGTACTAAATGTAGGTTACTACCCTTAAAGTAAAGCACAAACCTCTCACTATATAAAGCTCAGTGCACTCGCCTCCTCCCTCACATGAACTTTCCCCCACCCTCTAGAAACCAGAGAGAACCCTGCCACTTCTCCAGCCTCTCCAAGACCACCCCACCTCCTAATATTAAAGCACACATGTCCAGCACTCACTACAATCCTTATGCTCATAACCAAGCCCCTCCCATGTCACTCCACCTCTGGCTCTTTCTCTTCATAGTATTCATCTCCCTTGGCTTCTCATGGTATATGAGGTATGAGTCGGTCTTGGAGAGCTTGGTGGACCAGCTCAGGCTCGCCATCATGGTGCTGCCGCTTGTTCTGCTGCTGGCCGTCCACTGGCTATCGAGCAGTGATACGAGGTGGGTCCCTTTCTGGATCCAGCTTCCGGAGAGGGAGTCATTCCATCGAGCTGGTGGCTCACCGTGGGGCGTCGGGCTCCTTCTGGTGGTCCTCGTCTTCATGATCTCCCACCAGTCCTACTTCCACGACCGTTGGTTCCCGTTTCATAGCCGTTGATGATGAGAGTGATGATGTTTGGAGGAAGAAGAGTGTAGCTGGGTCGTTTTAATTATAATCTGTAACAAAGCTTGCTTCTTCTTGTTTCTTCTATTATGGTTTGCTACAAGATTGGCTGTTGCTGCTGCTGCTGCTTTTCTTCTTAATGTAATTATATATAAAGGTAAAATGTAGGAGTCTTGTCGTTAATAATCTCTAACAAAGCTTGCTTCTTTAATCTTGTTTTCCTCCATTATGGTTTGCTACCAGATTGGTTGTTGCTGTTTTCTTCTAGAGTGGAAGATTCTTGCTTCTTTTTTCTTTGTTTTTTTGTTTTTACTATTAGTACAGAGGATTCCAACACGATCCAACCTTTCTTTGCTGTGAATAAACCCAGCTTGTAGCTTTGGTTTAAGCCTAAAAAAGGGGTGCATTTCCTAGTCAAATTGGGTTGATATCTAAGGAAGAAGATCTAAATGCTTGCCAGTTCCAAGAATGATGCTAGATAATTTAAATATTTTTGACAGAATTACTTCCCAAATATAATTTGAAGACATTATTAGTTTCTCGAATTTCTTAATTCTTGCTGAATTATTCAATATATACAGGTTGTTTTTATAGGTTTCAAAACCTCTAGCCAAAATTTGGATGCTTTTCATGTTTATCAAGAGATGAGTGGTCCCAGTCAAGTGTAGAACGGATGCTACTCAGAATATATCAAACGTAACGGTCTAGGATCTAGAAGAAATATCAATTAAATAGAATAAAATATAGAAAAATAGAAGAAAAAAAAATTTTCAAAAAAAATTGAAACAAAGAATTTGACTCTCTTACAAAGACGCTCACATATAAAAAGAATTCTTCGTTACTCCTTTTATAAAAGCATACATTCTCTCCTCTTTATAAAACCATACTCTGTCTCCTCCTCTTTCATTTATATATAATTATAAAAAAATTCCCTCCAGGGGAAGTCAAATAAAAGGATGTAATGTAAGGTCAGTCTTATCTAAAGAAAGGTAGGTCATATCATATTCGAGGTTGTCAAAAAAAGAATCTGCTATTTACGTCAACCCCCTCCACGTTCCTCTCCTCGTCAGTTAAGAGAACAATTTTTTGAAGTTTACTTTCTTTCATACATCAAACATAAAGTTTCTCAAAAAAAAAAAAAAGAAAATCATGATTTTTAACATCAATTCCGTAAACAATTTCAACAGAGTGAGAAATCAATTTCTTAATAACTATGGCTGTTACGTATCCACCGCACAAAAATAAAAAAATGCTGAGTTACATGCAGTGTATTGCTGTAATAAGAAGTTCTAATCCAGCCGATTCTGACTTGGTCCTCCATTTCAATCACCGGATATGGAGCATCTTTTCTTTTCACTTTCGGCAGAAACATCAATTAAATAATTTTGCTACCTCTCTTGAGGTTCATAGCTTCTTCCATCTCTCATTTATGGTTACATCATTTCTTTGTACTTTATACTTCTATAAGAGTCAAAGTGACAAGAATTATCAGTTCAAAATTCAGTGTTCTACTGGTTGATAATTAATATAACTATGAACTCATTTGGTTCGTAGAGAAAAATTACTTCACTAGATTGCATTTCCTGAGAAGCTAATGTCCAGATATATAAAACTTGGGAAGGTAGTTTTGACATATTTAATTGATCAAATGAAAGTAGCATATCCGTACTAATGATGGGGGTGGGATTCGTCAGTGGTGACCCATCTATTTGGAGAGCGGCTGGGGAAGTAGATATCATTCCTTGCGATTCTTATCTTCAGCAATCCAGATGTGAGGGTTTGGAGAACTCTTGTATTTCGAAGGTTGTGATAGCTGACTTCTACCAGCTCTATCGGAGGGAGTCTTTTAGACATAGGGATGTTAGGTGGGTCTAGAGAATTAGAGTGCATCCGAGGATTAGCCCGACCAGATCCCTTCTGCATGCTCGAGGTATGGACATTCAGCTAGCACCCTTGCTGTGATGCTGAGGAGGAGATCATGGAGCATATTTCTTTTCGGTGTTTGATTGCGAGGGCTATTTGGTCCTTGACAGGGATTCACATGCAGATCGCTTAGGCGGAGGATCCCACCTAGATCTTTCTGGAGTTCTTACAGCACAGCATTAGTGGTAATGTTCCTAGGGCGGCAGGCATCTATATGGCTTATATGACTTTTCACATTTGGCTGGTCAGAAACAGCCTAATGTTTGATTTGAGACGGTCTACAATGAGACTCATTTTTGAGAAAGCCTTTATCATGGCAAAAGAGATTATCGATATGACGTCCAAGCCTTCAGAGGTTTAGAGCTCCCATCCTGCTCACGTAGTGACCCGTCGGGTGTTTGTCTCTTGGGAGCCCCCTCCTCCGTTATATTTGAAGGTCAACTTTGATGGAAGTGTAAGATACAAGCATGACGAGGCTAGTTTTGTAATTCACAGGCCTGACTCTAGAATTGTGGCAATTAGGGGGACTCACTTATGGGAACATCCTGAGACAGAGCTTCACACATCCTAGATGGGGATTGTGTTTGCCAGGCAGATATTGGGGTGAGTCAACTTGTTGTGGAGGATGACTCGACCACAGTGGTATCTTGGCTTCAGAGCTGCATCTATGGTGATGCCACTCAACTCTTTCTACATGATGTCTTGATTTTGTTAGGAGGATGCACTGCACAGATATCAGGCATGTCTTCCATGAAGTAAATATTGCAGCTGACTGAGTGACAGCCTTTATAGCTGAGCATCATGGAGAAGCTCTTTGGAATGGGATAGGAGTTATTCTTAAATAATTTTGAGATATTTTGCTTTCTGATTCTTTTGATTGTATTCATTCTGTTTGAATAAACCACTTTATCAAAAAAATAAAATAGCATAGGGAATATATTTTCAGAATGACCTATATTTTGCTAAACATCTACTTTACTAGAAAAATTGTATAAAATATCTTGTATGTCCGTAATAAATTGATTATAAGGAGAAAAAAAAAGAAACAATCCATTAGAATTAAAATATTTTTAAAAATTAAAAATATATTTTATCTTAATTCTCAACCTAATGGGAAAATAGGTTTGACATGTGCCACACAAATGTCTATTTCCATAGGAGGTGAAAACTTATTCCCAGGGGAAAAAAAAACCTTCTCATCTCCCTAAGAAATCTCTAATCAAATATAAATCATCTTGTAATTGTTTCATTGATTATATTTTTCTCTCTCCTCCTCCTACAAACCAAAATAAGTCATATATATGTCAAAAGTAGATAGACGCAAAAATGCTATGTAACATTAGGTGCTCAAACTATTTCAAGAATAGCATCGATATACATTCCTGCATATCTCAGACCACTTGTGCATTTAATTCTTTATTATCTTATTTACTTAGTTTAATCTAATATTTACTCTTAATTTATTATTCTAAATAATTTCTACATGGCTCCAAAACTATTTGTTCTAATATTTCCTCGGGCCTTGTGACTGCTGCACAAGTGTTCATCCAAAGAGAAACATTTTATCAGGCGTTGCTTTTTTACTTTTCCCACTTTCCTTCACCCAAGATAGCCGTTTTCTTAAACGACTTCTCTTCATTGATATAAGCACATTCCCCGGAAACACATTTTCATAATTTGTTCTATTGGGTTGATGGACCCCCTATCGAAATTATGGCCGCATATATCGATTATATGCTTATACATACTAACATATCAAACGATTATCATGATTCAAACATATAAATATATAGATATATA
>KE504633.1:2717746-2735223 GCA_000441515.1 Elaeis oleifera | reverse complement strand
ATATATATATATATATATATATATATATATATATATATGACATTCTGATAATATATATATCTTTCTGATATCTTATATGACTTTCTGTCAATATATATGACTTCTTACAAATATATATGACATCCTGAACAATATATATGAGTTCTTGTATCTTTATATGATATCACGTTTATTATCATAATCAATAGAAAGTCATATAAGGCATTAGAAAGTTATATATATTATTCAAAAAATCATATAAGGTATCAGAAAGTCATAATAACCAACAAGATATCATATAAAAATACAGAAAGTTATATATATTATTTAGAATGTCATATATACTCACAGAAAATTATATATATTATTCGAGATATTATATATATTGACAGAAAATCATATAAGACATCAGGAAGCCATATATATTATTCAAAATATCATATTTATTCATAAAAATTATGTATATTGTTCAAGATATCATATATATTCACGGAAGATCATATAAGACATCAAGAAACTATATATATTGTTCAGGATGTCATATAAAAATACAAGAAGTCATATATATTGTTCAGGATATCATATATATTTACAGGAAGTCATATATATTATTTAGGATGTCATATGTATTTACAGAAAGTCATATAAGACATCAAGAAGTTATATATATTATTCAAAATATCATATTTATTCATAAAAAATCATATATATTGTTTAAGATATCATATATATTCACAGGAAGCCATATAAAATATCATGAAGCCATATAAATTGTTTAGGATGTCATATAAAGACACAGAAAATCATGTATATTATTCATGATGTCATATATATTCATAAAAAGTCATACAAGATATCAGAAAATAATAACACTGTTCTTTCTTTGTTTTACGGAGGAAAAAATATTTCATCAGAAAAAAATTGAAAAAAAATACACGGTATTAAATATCTATCCTATTATTAATTGCATTACGTGATCCAATATGATTGAACGGTGCACTCTACATCAATTTTGCTATACCGCACATGATGCACAAAAAATTTCTCCGAGATAGCCAATAGATGTTAGCTCAATTAGTTGGCATTCCACTCCAGGTGAGAGGACCTTGTCCGAGAGGGTTCAAGAGTTTGAGCCTGCTCGTGTAGTCTCTAGAAGTTCAGCATATATAAACTACCAAGCGACGCACTTCATGCACCCAGATATTCAAAGGCAAACAATTTTATCCTTTATTTCCCTTTCCCTTTCTTTTATTTGCTTCTTTTGGTTTGAAATAATGTTATCTGATTAAAGTTGAGCACAATCACCATCCCAAGCACACAAATTACAACAGCTTTATAGAGCCATAACAATTAACATGTTGTTTGTTAAAAAAGATTCTTAATGAAAACAAAGCAAATCACCATTCTACAGGCCAGTCCTATTGGAGGCATCTTCTAAAGGATAAAAAAGACAATAAACTTAGCAAAGGGGAAAACTGATAATCCCATTCCAAGTATCTTATGATACATTATTGTGAGTTGTTGACAGATTCCAAAGATTTTCTCAGTCTCATTGCTTCCTCGTGAAGCTTTAATTGCCCCACTCGGTATAGTATAGTGAAAAGCAACATCCATAAAACCTTCATTTAAAATCCCAAATCCACTATTGTGAATGCTGCACCAAAGGCCCACATATACAAATTGCGCATTTTAGGGGCCTAATCTTGTCTGGAATCTCCAATTATAGTCCAGGCACATGTGCTGGTATAGAAAACTTTCAGGTGGCAATCCACTCTAGAGAATGATTTAGAAGAAAAAATATGCTGGCAAAAGTGCTAGCTTTTATAACCTCGGTTCTGCTTGAAGAAATAAGTTAGAAAAGAGCCCATGAAAAACACAAAAAGCAAATAAGAAGTTTGCTTGCATGCTTAGTTGTCTCCACCATATGTCTTAACAAAGGGTTAAAACACCGCCACACCCCACCTCTCTTCCCCGCCACCCCGCCTCCAAGTTTAAAATTTAGTTGCATGGGTGAAATTAACGGAGAACAGATAACAGAAATCGGTCAAGGACAATTCTGAAACTGTGCTGGCCGGGAAAACTTATATCAACAATGGAAGTAGGATTTCAAAGTATAGTCATAGTCCAATCACATAGAAAACAAAGAAAGCTCAACTGCAATCGGTTCAGAACACACTGACATTTCATCTTAGAAGCAATTGATAGTTCCGTGAGAGGCAAGAGAGTGCATCTTTTCACTATGAATGAAATGGCTATGTATCGCCAATTTATAGAGTTCTCTCTATAATAATAACATGCCTAAACAAAAAAGAGGTATTACAAACACCTAAAGATGGAAAACCCACGAATGAAAAATTCAGAAAAAGTGAATGCAGGTGTATACCGATGCAGCACAGAGTGCGCCCAGCATGAACTATAACCGGCCAGACCATGCTGAACTTCTTGAGAGCCAGTGGATTCACGGACGAAGACTTCGACAAGCAAATATTTAATTTATTCCCATCCTACAAGAAAGCATGCTAGCAAACGGAATTCATAGATTTTTACCAGATTCTCCTATAAATAGTCCATTATGGATAATATTGAATTTTAGCCAGATTTCTATATTTTTAATAGAATAATTCTAGCATGGTTCCTTATTTTTGATTCCAATCTCGAGTATGATTCTGTATCAGGTTTAATGCTCAATCTAAGATTAAGTATCATTTCCTATATATGTGCATTTAACACATTGTATACTCTTTTGACATATTAAATTATTTTTTTTAAGAGAATTTTCTTGACCAAATGAAAGGTTCTTCAATCCAGTTTGCTTCTTTTTGTCTGTTAACCTTCACAGCGTAATCTTGACAATCAAATCACCCCATCACCCTTCCCTGCTGTATACCTTCATACTTTCACAACTTAAGAAGGTAGCAAAAGGAATATGAACTCCTTAGAAGGCTCTAATCTAAGCACATTGTCTAAACTCTAAACCTGCATTAACATATGTCCATCATGAAGATGATCTTACAAGAACATATCCTCTCATATAATACAAAAGCTAGTTCTCCAGATATAAACTTGCAGTGAAATGATTTCAAAGAATGTCTACAGCTAGAATATCAATCAATATTGCATTCATAGCAGAAAACTTTCCTCACTTAGGGTAAAAAGGAAAGCTATATCACTCGCAATTTTTTCTACAATCCGAAACAATAAAGCACAAATTGGAAACATCAACAAATCAAAATATACTAAATTTTTTTAGAAAGATTATTTTTACCACATACAAGTGCTCACACTTTTCACAACCGAAGCAGTGAGGCAGACAGAATGTTCCAGCAGCACTCTTGCAACCACTCTAGAGACGGGACTAGAAGAACGAAAAGCTAACACCACTTCTAGCAGAAAATAAGCTGTATTCTTCAATCTTTGTCTCTTCCTTTGAGCATGTATGAGCCTGAGCTGCAGGTAACTCAGAGACAAATCCTCCAGTAGATTCTTCTTTTACAGAAAGTGAATTCAGATTGAACCCTGCAGCAACCCCATCAACTGGACCACCAAAGTGAAACAACGAGAAGGATGGACTGTCATTATGTGATCTAGAAGCATTTTCAACACGGCCATGTTGTCCCTCTGATGATGTTTTTGAGGGCACCTGCCTACTTGGAAATGACTTTTCAAGAGGATGATTATGTCCTATCAGCTCACCAACAGCATTGACTTGCTGGAATCCACATGAATCAAGATTCTTGTATTGCTCCTTTGAGCTTGCACTGTTGACTCTGTTAGCAGTCCGGTACAAGGAATGTTGGTTTGCATCAAATGCAGGAGCTGATAAAGGTTGAAGGGTACCATACTGCATACAGAAATCCGAGGACTGGTTTGCCTGCAGGCTATATCCAAGTGGACTATGGAGTATATATTGGCTGGGCTGGGAAAATGGCATCAATCCATTGGTGGGAGTAGCTGACCAAGAAGTTGCACCATGATTATGATAGCCCATGGTTGGAGAAGGAAACAACGGCACATGGATGCTTTGGTTATGCACTGATAACATGTGCTGCTGAGAAGGGGCCATATTAAATCCAAATCGACCATTTTCAGAATTGTGAACAGCTTTTGTTGCACTTTCTCTTGAAAATTTTGCCACTGTACAACTCTCTGCTGCAAAACATGCAGTTGTGTTGGTGAAAGAATCACATCCATTTGTCCTATGATTGCTGTCTGCAGTTTCATCAAGATATTTGTGAAAATTATTGCCATCACACATTGATATATCTCTGCCATCTGATTGTTGGCTAGCATCTTCTGAATCTGAAGTTGATAATGATTCTGCATTTTGAGTACTTGAGGAACTGGTGCTGGTGTCCCCTCGCTAAGACATGATGAACAGTTATCCGAACTAGAGGAGTTTGCTACAGGATCACAAGTATTATTCATTGGAAAGGTAGACATGATGGGGCATGAGTCAACTTCTTCCATTGCACCATTCTTGGAGAAGCAATCCAACTTGGCTACTGGGACAAATCCATTCTGCTTACCATTCTGGGCACTTGAAACAGATTTATTGGAGTCCTTCCTGGTATTCTCATGAAGTTGATAACTTTTCAAAGAATCAGCTTTTCCTGAACTTACAGAATGCTCAGATGAGCAGAAATGAATTGCTTCAAGTACATTACAAGGTTGCTGGTGTTCATTTTTATCCTTATCAAATCTAGCTTCTTCAGATGGATCAACCTTAACAGTAGTTCCCAAGGTAAAGTCAGGATCAGAACTGCTTCTAGAGCACTTTTTGCGTGTATTCAGTGGTTCCCAAACCTGTTTTGTGTGGAAAATATCCTTGCCATGTGTTCCTCCAACATGTTTCCCTTTGAAAATACTGGACCATCTGACACATAACAACCATTATTGTATTTAACACTTCGATAGAATGACCTAGGCATATCCAGTGTAGCTTCTGTTTAATTGCAATCTTGATCTCGCTAGCTGATCTGACTGTACAAATGTGATACCCATCCTTCCTTTGTAATCAGCCTGTTGGATGCAGCTACAAGCCTGGAAGTCAAATCTATCTCGCATCCTGCTGTTTGAACAGTGGAATTTATCACTGTATTTCATATTGCAATTTCTAGCGCTGCTCTTCACAACCCTTTCTCTTGATGGCCTGTGAAGCCCATTCAAGCCCCTAGATGAAGACATCGTGCATCCATTTGAATCAGGCTCATCTTGCTGAATGCTACTCTCATTGCTAATGCTAGATTGGCGCTTGTCATACCAACTATAAGCCTGATCCACAAGAGAGTCTTTTCCGAATCTCAATTTTCTCCTCGATGATTTTGACTGCTCAAGTACAAAAGAGCCATTGCCATCCCTAGCACCGAGCTCTCCATCAACATGACACTGATGATGCAGACTATCATTCTTCAGGTTCTTCATACTGATGTTCTCAATCGAGGTTTGTTCATCTGTAACATCAGGAGAAATAGGCCCAGGAAATGGACTAATATCTCCTGATTCACTAACTGAGTCCCCAGACTTGAGAGAATTTGGTGATTCATCATGTAAACTTGTGGGTGAGTCATTCAAAAAGGAATGTGAATCCTCACTAAGTGATTTTGACTCAACAAGTTTCTTTCTCTTTCCCTTTCTTTCCTTTTAGCCTCTCTTTTCTTCTAAGCTTTTTTCTCTTTCTTTGTCCTCCTCCTCTCCTTACGCTCTTCTTCTTCACGTTTCTCTTTTCTTCCTCCTCTAGAAGCTTGGTCTGTAAGACAAATCAGACAAGGTTGTGGAAATTCAACAAGATTGTGATGAACTTGCCACTTCGTTGAAAATTTTCCCCTTATTTATAATGAAAATACTAACTTCAATTTTTCAACCAGATAAATAAGAAAACATCAAATTACCTGCTTTTCTAAGGTAATAATCTCTTTGCAGGCAACATGAAGACGTTCTTCCAGCAATTTTAGGGCAAGACAAACAACATACTGTGTGCATTTTGTCGAGCCGTACCTTCTCTGAAAGCCTTTTCTACCTAGAAGAACCTGATGAATTAGTTGCTAAACATACTGCGTATGCATGATATGAAATCGAGAATTACAAAACTGAAATCTTATATGCTATTGTTTTGCTTTGTTCCTTTATTATTTTCTGAATACATTATATACTGCTAAGACATATGTGCATATGGTAACAAGAACAGCGAAGGTAGAATGCTACTGCCTCAATCAACCTACATAAAGTTACAAGGGGATCATAATGTTAAAGAGATACAACACATCAAATCAGATGAAATGACATGTTAATTGGCAAGATCAAATCTACAAATATAAATAACTGACACTAACTGATCATCGATCAACTTACTCGATTCTTGTGCACATTATAAAAATATGAAAGCTTATAAATTCCTAAATCTAAGTCATTGCTCGATTCTTGTTCATTATTTCTTTTTTTGCTATCCTGCTGGTTTCTTAAAGTCAAGATTCAATCTCACAGGATTTGGACATGAAATGCATGGCCAGGAATAATAGCTGCTTGCTTACTTGAATTCTCCATGATTGTAAATTTTCTGCTTAAATTTCGCCATCTGATACTGCAGGAGAAAATGATTATGATGTCCCCATAAACATTAAGGTTAAGTTACAAATAAAGAGATTTTGGTCCTTAACCTCCCCAAAACTTTGTCTGCCATATCATGTGCAGCCTACAAGGAATGAGTAAATGTAGTAACACCAATACTTTTAGTATCTCTGTCACATCTAATAAAATTGCAAGTCACAAGGATTTCGCCTAATCCTTAAACCAAACAGAAACCTTTTTCTGCCTTCTACACTATCATCAAGTCATTAATGCTTGTTTAAAATTTCTACAACATGATTGATTTTCTTTATTTAAATTTGATGAATTTCTTCATTTTAAAATTCTTCAATTTGACAGATAAAAAAAAAAATGAAGGCAGAGCAAGCCACCATCATCCACAACAATCAAAAGAATAAAGGTCAAGCCATGATTTCCAAAAGAATTGCCAACAAAATTCAAGTTTATACTTAGTCAAAAGGAAGCCAACAAGGTTTGGAGGTGTTCTTGCTTTTCATAGGTTGCATATAATCATTCCACTTGAGATTCGAGACAACACAATGAAACTTTGCTCTCTAAAAGTATCAATCTATCCACGTTATGACATATATTTGATCACATCTATGAATTATGGTTCATGCTGGCTTTTACATGTCTTCTTATTCCTCTTCTCCACATTTCCTTGCATCACTACCTAAATAATAGCTAGCTTACCCCATCAGAATTCATAAATCACAATTAGGATGCCTAGAACAGTTCCATTCAAGCATACCAGTAGCAGGAAATGAGAAAACCTCAATCCATACATGCAGGTCAGCAGTAAAAGTTTACATTATTTTACATATGAATCCACATCTCAGTCACACACAGCTATTACTTCTCGTTTGCTATGGAACAAGTTAACATTGCTAAAAATACTAATGCATCTCCCTTATGAGAGGTTAGTCGAACATCAGATCACCTAATTAGTAACTAGACACTATGCAAGATATAAGTACGTAGCAGAGAAAGGTTTGGAGATAAGATCTATGCTTCACAATGAGTAATAAGCTACATAAACTTCACAGCTTGTTAAAGTCAGATCTTCCAGACACAGTAGCTATTTAAGATCTTATTTTGCTTTCTTTTCTTTTCGTTTACCTTCTAAGAGAGCATGTTATTCCCATTACTGATTAAAATAAAGTAAACCAAAATGTTATCCACTTCTAAATTCTCGTAAGTGCAATATATCATCCCTACAAACTTTACAAACATCAAAAGATGCATAAAACCAAATCCATGTGGTTGGGATAAAGATTGTCAGCTTTGGTAGCCTCTGAATCTTTAGGTAGCAAACAATTTAACTGTTATGTTGGTTCTAGTTGGACCGGCAGATGAAAGACACATGCATCTATTAACATCATTAGAGTTTTCACTTGCTAATAACTGTTTTTTTGGGTGCAAGCTAAGTTTATTACCACATGGATTATGTAGCCAATGTTGTCTAGGAAGCTACATTCATCAGCAATCTTATGCATCCACAAGTGGAATGATGTCTTATTTTGGAAACTGTGTAGTCGATTATAAAGTTGATAACAGTGTAAGTCTGCAAGACTGCAAGTCAATACAGTGGATGCATTCTATTTCTATAAAATAACAAATATAATAATTATGAAATAGAATATACATCTGTATAATTAAAACCTAGTTAACAGATCATTTATCTTAAATTTATCAATGGAATAGGTTACATAATCAGCCCCTGAGTCACAATGATCTGCTCTTGAAGCCTAGGCCCTCAACACAAATCAATGTCTGACACCCAAATCATAGTCCACATAACAGCATGACATATTGCAGGAACTTCTGTAGAAGTTTAGAATATCTCTAAGAGAGAGTGGATAAGATGACTTGGAAGAAAAAAGCATTTTATTGATTCTCTAATCAGCCCATTCAAATCCATGAAAAGGCTTGCTTTGCAGAGAACTCCCTACAGTTGACTGACTGGAAAGGCTAAACTATATATGCAAATTGTACCCAATTTTGAAAGGGGCTCAATTATTTTAATAGAGTATTACTGTAACACTAATATAATTGTCTGATTGGTAATAATTTTTGTCCCTGGCACATAGTTTCTCCATCCAACACCACCAAGATGCTAGTACTAGTCCCACATCAAGAAGGTGGTGGGGTAATATTAAGTTGATAGCCAGTCACGAAAAATGAAACAGATCCAAATTCAATATACAGCCAACCATCAATAGGTGGGATGAAGATTGGTAGTTGTGACAATGACTGATGATGTAGTTTCTTCATTCAGGCTGTACTTGGAACAGCCTCAGAATAATTCAATTTGCCAGATAAGTTACAAAATAAAGGAGGTTACTATGATGGTAACAGTAAAAGGTTATGAGCCTGTAAAACATTTACAACAAGTGGAAGAAGAGTGTAGCATGTGGAGAGAACAAGCTGCTCTGCTAAAATACCTGTTCTTTGAATATAACTGTTGCAGCATCTAGAAGGAATTCTCGTGCAAGTTCAGGACTCTTGGCATGCTTCTGCGGACGGGTTCCCTCACTGTCAAGTTCATTTCCATCCTTGTCCATAGCATCATCATCCTGCTCTTACAAATCAACAAAAATCAGACAGCAAGGACTGTCGAAAAATCATGGACTGTAGAAAAATCACATATTTCTTAACATCATCGTCCACTAATACTATTAAAGACAATTCATTCTATAAGCATGATAGGCAGCAGGCCCTCATTTGCGCATACCTCTTCTTCCTCAGCTTCCTCAGCATGCTCAAAAAACCTTCTGATACTTTCCCCCTTAGTTATTGTTACCAAACCATCCCCTACTATTAGCCTGCGATGGACACATGGTTGTCCCTTCAATGCATGTGCCTTCACACAGAGCTCAGTGTAGCGGCCATCAAGCTTCCAAGCCCTAAGTGTAATAAAGCATGCACTCAGACCACCAAGATCAAGTCCATTGACCTGGACCTTTCCATTCATTCCAACATCTTCGAAGTCTAAAATGTCTGATTTCCCTTCTCCTGTTCCAACTGCCCATTCAAATGATGATATGTTCCAACTGTGTCCGTAAATGACTGGTGCCAATCAGCTTGGATAGTGTCCTCTGACACCTGAAAATGATATGACAAAAATCCAGGTCATCTGGTGGCTCAATGAGGAAGAGTTTTTATTCTTGCAATTCTCATCATGCTTCTGTAGAATAAATCATATTTCTCCTAAGAAACTGCCTGTTAAATTGTTAAACAAAATGAACAGGCAAGTAAAATTTAGACATGGATCTTTGAAAATACTGGCAAATGCAAACCTCATATTGGAAAGCTGTATCTGCAACACAAAACCAACTAGTGCATCGGGGTTCCCTTCGCATGCGCTTTAGTTCCTTCAACTCTTTGAATTCACGAATGACATTTCTTCGGCAATCTCTGCAAAACCTCTTGCTCTCAAACCTGTGAAAAGAAAATTGAATTCACAATAATGTTAACCCATTCTAACTACACATACAACACAAAGAACATTTGCCCAATAATGGCAGTTGCGTGAAAGTCAATTTGACATTGAAAGCCACTTCAAGATCATCACCACTATTAACTGGCTACTAACACTAGCCCAACCAAATCAGCTAACAGAATATTAACCGGCAGTAAGAGAGAACCATCTCATGGCTAAATATCAAGAACCAAGTTTCATCATGGCTAGTTTCAAAATGTCCAACTTATATATTCATATCTCGAAGAGTTACAATCATTGAAGAGTTCCAGATTGTGCGTCTAATGTCAAAGGAATTGATCCTCCTATCCAGATTAGCAAGAGATATAAACAATGATACCTCATGGATTCTCATAGGTAGGTCAGCTTATGCTTGTGCTAGCACAAGTTGCGAGCAAACAGTAATCTCGGTGTTCATCCTAAACTCAACAGTCCAACTTCTTTAGCAAACTCAATAGGGCAAGTAGAATAAGTAAAATAGAATAAATAAAAAAAATATGATCAGTGGGCCAAGAAGAAAACTGAACAACAGCAACCAACAATAGATAATCTAATCTCTTGATCTTAGCAACACACTGCTCCCACTGAAATAATACAAATTCCTGAAGAAGATTATACAGTATAAAAACTTGGATTAGCATCAATATGGAACAACTTAGGACTGATGATCATATACATATTCTACCTTTACCTATATCGTATGTTGGGTCATAATAACCCAAAGTTTGTAAAAATTGTTCTATACAAGTATAAACCACACATCCAGCTTCTCTTAGGCATGAGGCCAATAAGTTTCTTTGACAACTTTAATTGATGACACTCAAGGAAACAAAAACTTTTGAATTAGAGATGAACAAACTAATGCCAGTTTCTGCCATGGTGACTCCACTTTTGCTATCTGTGCTCCTGTTTAGTCTTTTAAGGGGAGGCTGAGAGCCATTTTTGGATGAAAGAAACTGGAGGATAATGTGAGCTAACAAAGGAAATGCAACTACCCTCTTGTGTTCAGCTTAGAACATGGCACCACCTACCAGTTTTCTTGGCACCAAGGAAATGCTCCTAGTATAATAAAACAGGAAGCTATTTAGGGCAGAAATTAGTCAATGCATATTTCAACAAATTATTTGAGCTTATGTTTCCAATATTCTATATGAAAAAGCTTAGAAGGGGGCTTGTGAGGACCTGTATGAGCATGTATTTAATCCCATATTAATTATTCGTTCGAAAGATCTTGAGTACTTATATAGGATCAAGGAATCCAAAAATAATACCTTCCGATTAGCCTTTTAGGTTAAATCCTGAGTTGTTACAAATGGTATCAGAGTTGATCCAACCCATAGCCTATGTGGACTAGAAGACATGGTAGCTTAAGTTTATTGGGGCTGACCATGGGCCGATCATGGTGTTTATAAATGGATTTGCATGGATTTGGATCCTTAGCTAGAAAAAGACATCATGGCTTAAATGAGGCTAGTATGTAAGGACCCGTGTAGGCGTGTATTTATTCCCACATTGATTATTTGCTGAAAAGATCTTGGATACTTATATAAGACCAAAGAACCCAAATAATACCTTCTAGCTAGCCTTTTTGGGTAAGGTTCTAGGTTGTTACAGGAGGGAAACCAACTTCAAAATCAAGAAGGAATTTATGTGGTCAAGGAGTGAGGGGGAAGTGTTTTATAAAAAAATTCTAAAAGATTATGTGGATTTAGGAGGTGTTAGCAATTTATAAACCAACCCAACTCATAAAAGATCATATTGATTTATAAGATTTAGTTGTGGTAGGTGCCACCAAATTAGTCACAAATCCACCATTAGCTTCAGCCCTGGTTTCATTAAAGCTACATTGGAAGATGCTTGTTAAACAAGGACCACCATAGTACCTTCAACCAATCACATTTCTAGTGACTGGAGCCATTGAGAAGTAGGTAATGGCATTGCTTGCAATATGTTATTGTGGAAGGAAGATGATATACCTATGTCATGCATGAAATTATGGCTAGCTCATTTTTTTTTCTCTCTATACCCAACTCAAGCTTGCAACTTTTGTGGTTGTCTACTTCATTATTTTATTGTCATCTTCATAAGGATTTTAAATAATATGGCATTTTAGTTATGACCACAATTATTACCATTGCTTGTATATAATTTGATGTAAGGTGTATTGTAATTCCATTAAACTCTACTGATTCAACATTCTTGGCTTTTCAAGCAAGTAATCATTTTTGTGACATAAAACATTCACATCATCAATCACATTCTGTAGCTCCATTTAGAAAATGACATGACAAATATGCTTCTGCCTAAGGTTTAAATTCCATGGGATGAGGTTGTCCTGCTTGTCCCCTAGAATGGGACCTACTCCATCCCAAACTTGAATAGAAGATGTCCCAAGAAGTCCCAATTGGGATATTGGGACAATGGCAGGATGGTCCTATCCCGACACTCAGGGCGGTACCCCATACCAGTGTCCCATAGGACGTCCCACCGAGACTCAAGTCCTTAGTTCTGTTAGTTTGAAAGCAAGGAGAACCAACATAAGACAAACAGCAAATGAGACAGGAATTCAAAGAGTTGAAAACTATGGTACCCAGGATAAACAACATGATAGAAAAGATGTAAAAGAAACAATCAAGCTATGAAATTCCTAGTAAGAGGAGTCAACACGACATTGCTAGAGTGGTGATGAAGTGAAAAGTCTATCCCCAATAAATGGCATCACCAAGGATTCAAACAATTTGATAGTAACGGATGTGAAGGCACCACAACTACTCAATTCCGGATAATTGCATGTGTGTGTGTGTTTGTGTGCATGTGTGTGCCAAGTACGACACCTTGTTTTGAATTTCACAGCTTCCATGTGCAATAAACACATAAAATGGTTTATTGGAGCAGTTTAGAAGGTAATCTCAATGACTTCATCCAAACTTCCCATCTTAACAGAACAAAAGCCCTAGTTATGCCTTTGATAATGTGCAGCACATACATCAACTATTTCAATTTGGTGCCTTCAATTGACCTGATAGTTAGTTTTGACAAGTAGGCTCTCTGAAAATAATAAGAATACCTGCTTAGAATATATGCACCTCTATTGACTGTATCCATTTCTCATTGCAAGCACTTTGAACATCAGACAGTTCTGATGCTACTTCACAATTTACTGGGACAACAGTCCTGAGTTAAACATCCTCAAGCCTTCACAGATTTGATGAACTTCTAAATCAACACAACACATCTAGCTAAAAACTCTGCGACCGTTACCTAAACAGGATATACTTCCGTCATAAATGAGTAAGTCATATCTACTTCTTGAGAATATTATTAACAATCAGCCAGATTTTTATACAGTGCTCAAAATATGTCCTACCAACACCTTCACATATACTTCCTCGCTGCCAATAGAAGATTTTCATGATGTCCTTTTCCATTCTCAGTCCTCTGAAATTATTTTATTTGCAATGGTTGAAATTTGTTATTCTGCAGCAACCTGTTTTGGATTACAAGAGTTAGCTTTCCACCTGATACCATGTCCATCCTAAATAAACATGAATGACAGGATGGCAGCAATACTATCTACTCTAGATAACTACAACATTCTTCCATGATAATTCCTTGTTTTCTCTTCTTTTCAAAACAGACTAAAGCCTCTAACAATTGCTTCGACACAAACAAATGTCAATTTTGTGGAGTCCACACCAACATGTGGTTCATTAAAGCCTCCTTTCTTAGAGAGACAATTGCTAAAGCAGTGAGCATTACCTTTAAGCTTGCGTAGAGCAACCTTGGTTGAAATCTAAAGAAATGCATGCAATGTTCCAATGTCATCTTAGCTAGCTTAGAGATAAGAAGCATGCTTTCTAGGCCTTGAAGTTTGTTTTTTGGCATTCTGCTTATGTACTGAGCAACTAAGAATTGATGTTTCCCTCCTATACAATAAATTTACCACAAATTCTGGAAAAAAAAATGCACATTCTTTGTTGGGGCAGATTGTAGAAGCTTTCTTTGGATGCCCTTCCACTGATCAACAAGCCCTTTTATCCCCATTTCTTGTAATCAATCAAAAAAGAATTTTCAGTAACTAAATTATTCATTTTGGTTGTACTAGTAGCTTCACTGTCATCAAAAGCTCATCCTTTATGTTCCTGAAGATTAAATATCTGAACGTAGATAATCTAAGACAAAATATACTCACCTGAACATAAGTCTATCCATGAAATCACCCTCCTTCATCCTCAGAAGAGATAATCTAGTTTCATCACCCAGTGCGGACCAGAAATCCACTAATGTATCACAAGAAAGCCTGGCAGTGTGCAAAGCACAGGTTTCTCGAATTCCATGCCCTCTGCCATAATTAGACATCCCTTGACTTATCCATCCCCTGCCTCCCCACCACATGCATCGGGGTAGAGCAGCTCACGTTCACGTTCCCTCGCTCGAGCACTGTCAAAACCTACATGAACCAGTACAGCAGACTTCAATGATCAGACAACTAAAATGATGAGACAGTTAGCAGTTTCATAAAGTGGAAAGCTCAGTCTGTCAACAATAATCGTGAAACAGGATTTGAGAGAACTCCAGAACAAAGTGCAAGCCTCATGGAAAAAATTGTATTAAAATTAGCAAGCAATGAAGATGTGAAGAAAAGGGACACGGCATGGAATGAAAGCACTAATCAAGGCATCGGAAATTGGAAAGTTTAAGAGATTGACAAAGAATGATTTGACAAGAGTTGGAGGCTGCAATATCATCAATACAGCACAGGACATGAAAATAGGGGATAGTGGGGCTAGCTTATTTGCTGAGCAAGAAAAGAAGTGAGAATCATGATAGTGTATTATGACTTACATTCTGGAGCGTCTTCAGTGACTTTGCATATATGAAGCAGTCAAGAAGCGTTAGTATGCCATCCTTGGTTGCTGCCAGGCCTCCCCAAGGGTGTACACCTGGATCCTGAACTTCATCTAACTCACTATCATTCGAATCTTGGAGGCCCCATTTGTTAGGCAGGTACATGCCCGCACCTTCCAGCTGCAATGACTTTGCATACATGACAATCTGCGTAAAGCCATCCAGAAGCAATCCATTGCACCTGGAACAGTAAAGGTTCCTGCGAGATTGCTCAAAGAGGGCATGCTTATCAATCCTCAGGAGCTGCTGTCGAGCCTTACGGGGTAACTCAGTCCAAAACTGGTCCAAATGCATAAAAAAATCCAATTACGATTTGTTTTCTCATATCACAATCATGTAAATCACAAGTCCGAATTATCTTTCTTTCATTGCAGAACATGAACCAGAACAAATTTCTTCAACTATAATATTCTCCATTGCTTCTTGAATCTGACATGAATTATGTCAGAAACCCATTCTTGAAGTAAGATTGGTTCATTGTCACGCTAAATTTCCATGAGATACATTTTTTTTAGTAACTGAAGATGCTTCAGAAAACACAGCAGGCTTACTTACACCATGACTTTGGAATGACGAAAGACAAAAAACACTAAAGAAAAAAATAATTAAAAGATAAATACAGGCATGCTCCGCCATAAGTGCTCATATCAACAAGTGAAAAATGTGAATTAATGCGAATTTCCATTCAAAACATGATCATGTTGAGGTTAATTATCGAGATACTGATTTGAATCACAAAGAGCAACAAAAAAAAAAGTTGCGTATGAACATTAGCTTGTGCTTCCAAAGATATTTCGAACCTCTTTACAAATTAAACAATAAAATAGGACAAACAAATAAATTGTTTCATATCTAAATCTACATCCAATCCAGCTACAAAGTCAATCAATCCAAGTAAGAACCGCAAACTAGATCTACCAAATCAAGAACCAGAAAATCCGATCAACATCGCATGTAAAACCAATCAAGAACCAGATAAAACCAGGAAAGACCCAGAAACCACGAGGAATCCAATCAAAAGATCGAACGAACCGGAGCCGATCGATGAGGGTCGATACCTTCTGAAGCTGATCGAAGGTGATGTCGTCCCGGTGCTTGGACCAGATTCCGTTAGTGGACGCGGATCCGGGGCGGTCGGCGTGGCCGGAGCATTGCCGAATTGGGCGTTCCTCTGCAACAGGCCGGGCATCTTCTCGTCTCCCCTCAGCAGCGGCTCGTCGATCCCTCCCTCCTCCAGCTTCTATCCATCCACGGCGGGGGGATCTTGGTGGGATGATCGGGGCAGCGGAGGGGAGATCGCCGGAGTCCTGTAGCGGCGGCGGCGCAGGGATCCGAATCGCGATCGCCGCGGCGCCGGATTCGGATCGGAGGGCGGCGGTTGACCGGATTAGAGTCGGCAGCGGGGGCGATCAGATTCGGCGGCGATGGCGGGTTGGGGATTGGGACGAGAAACGACGGGAGGAGATGGACGAAGGGTGGGTTTGTTGGTGAGATTTGCTCGTCTCTTCTTTGTAGAGAGAGAGACGGAGAGAGACGCTTACATGAAGACCGCTATCGCGCGGTGGGCACAGGGGTTAAATGGTAAAACGAGTGGAGGGTATATACGAAAAGAACCGCTGTCATTCCCCTCCCTATGGCGATCGAAATGTAATTTATGATTCCTACGAAGGGATTCCTGTATTTCTGGGCGATCAAAGTGCAAAATTATGATTGACGCGGGGATTCCTGTAATTCTGGGCGAGATTTCGTCTCCCCTTTAGAAGGACCAATAAATCATTGGCGTTTGTCAGAGGTGTTTTTTTGATATTTTGGGCGAGAGAGCTCGCATGGACCTCCGGTGGGTAAGAAGTAACTAAATCCGAGCCAGGAAGTTGTATTTGAAGGGGCAAATGCTAATGTGTGCTGATGGAGAGGTAGGGTCCAGAATTATGGATGGCTTGTTGAGAGAGACCCCGGTCTAGTCGGTGCTCGTGTCATCGGTTTTCAATAGAAATGTAGGAACCGCATCAAGCTAAGGGGATTAGACATCATTATTGTAAACCGAAGATAGGACGATCTTGTGCAAAAATTTATTAAAAAATTTATGCAGATCACCAGATCTACCATCAAATATTTCTAAAAACATATCTCAACATTGTCGTGATGAGCTTGAAGAATAAATAGATGACAAATTTTATATATCTCTAATTAATTTACAATATTATATCTATTCGATGACAGTAGATTTTTGTAACATACATAAATATAAATATAAGTCAAAAGATACGTCTATTTTTTAAAAGATCATGAATTTACATTCTACACAAATTCACGGGGATTACTAATGCTCCGAGATATTATGGGTGAACATCGAACAATGATAAAAAAAAATATTGAAGTCTAATATCTAATTTGATTTATTTCGAAACTTTAGATCATCTCATCCAAATATAAAAATTTTCATAATAAAAAATTATAGCCATCTATTCAAGCAAAAATTTTGAATTTAACATGCACCCTGCCTAGTTTTAACTTTTTTTATAGATAA
>KE504633.1:2705352-2717712 GCA_000441515.1 Elaeis oleifera | reverse complement strand
GGAAAAGAAGGTGCAGATATAAATACCCTACTATACCACATTTCTTTATGAAAACCCCTCAACTTGTAATTTATTACATAAAACTCCCTCAACTTCCAAAACCTTACTGCGCGTTGTCCGGATCGAAATTTGTCTCACCTTATACGAATTTACGCTCCACGGGGTTTCTTTTTCTCCTCCATAATTTCCCAGATTATAAGGATATTTCTATCATTTTTACCCTTTGGAGAGGCAATGTCGTTATTTTTGGAAACGGTGCGGTCATTTTGATTGACCAGATTCTTCCTCTCTAGAATCGGGGATGACGATAACATCCTGACATTATTTCGTTAGCGGACGGAAATTCTGCCAGTTGTGAGGTTAGATGACGGTTTTGGCCCTGGTCTGTTGGAATGGATGGTGATGCCATGATGTGGAGAGCTTTGTGATAGATGATGGTTTTGATTTTTCTTTTCTTTTTTTTTCCTTGCATGAAGTGATGGTTTTGATTCTTTGATCTGTATTACTTATGATATTTTTGTATATTTTGGAATATGTTCATGCTAAAGATCAACATATGCTGGACCAATGCTTGGTCCAGTTGGTGAGTGGTAGAGGATTAATTTATCGTGATATCACATCAATTCTTGATTGCCATATTAGTTTAGTGGATAACTTGACAGTGATCAATACTAATACTCAATCTTGCAGGTATCATCACCTAACATCATATTCTTGCAGGATCCAATTCTCGTGAAACTAGAAAACACTATTTATGAAATTATGAAGGGCTCATTTTTTGCTAGGAGATAAAAATCATGAAATCAAGCATGCTACATGTTTGATTTAAGTTGCTAACTTATGATTTGCTTCACTCTAATCCAAGATAATATTTAAAAAATATTATACCAATAATGGATGATATATTCATAAAAATGATTAGAAAATACTATAAGGAATTACTATTGATTTGATTGATTGTTTATGGGAAAAATGCGATGATCCATGATCATGGACAATCAACTCTAATATTTATCTCCTACTTGGTCTGCATCACGTACTAACGGATAATGTTTTTGATTTTTTGATCTATATTATTTATTATATTTCAATGAATGTTGGGAAATGTTCATGAAAAATGCTGAAGATCATCACCTGCTAGATCAATGCTTGGGTTATTGATTTTATATGAAAGTTAGTAGTTAATTGAGTGAAAGATAGGGTTTAACTATCATTATCAATTCATCTAAACATCACACCAATCTCTGATTGCCACATTAGTCTTGTGAATTGAGCGATAGCTTGAATGTGATCAATAACAATATTCAATATCAATTTATGATAGCTAGCCATGTGATATTGCTCACTGCATTGTGATCCAACATCAAATTCATATAGAATCAAATTTCTTGTGAAAAAATTTATTTCTGAACCTATATAAAGGGCTCGTTACTTGCTAGGAGATAGAAAATCATGCAATGGAGTATCAAGCATGCCACGTGCTTCATTTAAGTTGCCATCTCATGGTTTGCTTCAGACTAATCCACAATAGTATTTAGGAAGAAAATAATGGATAATATATTTAAAACTGATTAGAAAATGCTATATGGAATTCTTATTGTTTTGATTGATTGTTATGGGAAAAATGATATCATGCATGATTATGGATAATCAAGTCCAATTTTTGTGACCTATCTGATCTATATTACTATCAGATGATGGTTATGATTATTTAATCTATAATATTTATCATGTTGTAGTGGATGTTGGAAAATGTTCATGAAAATTTCTAAAGATTATCACTCACTAAATTAATGCCCGAGTCAGTGATCTTATATGGACGTTAATAGTTAGTTGAGTGATAGATAGAGTTTAATTGTCACCGTTAATTCATTAGATTGTCGTACCAATCTTTGATTGCCATGTTAGCCTTGTGAACCAAGCAATAACTTGAGGGTGATCAATATCGTTACTGAAAATTGATGTATGATAGTTGACTATGTGATATGCTCACCGTGTGACCAACATCTAATTCTTATAGGATCTCATTCTTATCTAATTAAAAATATATATATTTTGAAATTATAAACACTCATTATTTTTAAAAGATAGAAAATCATGAAATTGGGTATCCAGCATGCCGTATGCTAGATTTAAGTTGCTATCTTATAGTTTGCTTCACTCCAATCCATAATAGTATTTAAAAAATATTTTACTAATGATGGATAATATATTTAGAAAATGATTGAAAATGTCATATGATTTTTTTGGGACAATTCAATTGACCTCCGATTCCAACTCTAAATCAACTTTATGGACACAAATACCGACTAACAATCAGTTGGCCGACCTACAATCGGCTATCCTCAACTATCGACAAATTTAGCCATGACAACTTAGCTAATCTTAGACCGATGACCATCGGTATATTAGAATTATCGATCGATGCTCATTCGAATCTCCACGACTACTACTGACATACGATCGACGTACTATTATCGATATATAGTCGGTTTATCTGAAACTGTCAGTGCAGGAAGTACGTAATGGTCAGAACATGATCATTAACGGATATAACCATCCATCTCACGATCACATAATGCCGGAACAAGTGGGACCCACGTGTCTAACTGTTACAGACGGTTACCAACTATTCATTATAAAACAGGTAAACGAACAATAGTGGATAAGACAATTTTGGACTGATACTCTGCCACTTTCAATACTTGTCTGCTATTCACCACTCTCCACTGACTTAAGCATCGGAGGATCTCCGTCAGATATAATTTCGATCAGTGTGAACTTCTTTTGCAGGTGCTCTTCTCCGATGACGGACGCAATAGAAAATTGGCTGCAACAGATTGGCACGTCAAGTAGGGGGGATACGAGCAACCATGGCTAAGACTGAAGCTCAATATTCAACGGGATCTGCGAGACAATCTTTCCGTCGGAAAGATATTCCTCCTCCTCCCCTATTGGCAGAGCTCAGCTCTTCGCGTCCTGTAGTTACTACGGACGCATAAATTATTACCTTGATGCAGCAAATAAAAGTGTTAATGGAGGCTGTTCACAACCTCCAATAACAACAAACACAACAGCAGTAGCAACCACCGATAGAGGAGCCAATGGCTCATTCAGTACTGTCTAGGCACAGCCGCCATTCTTTATGACGTTCATCCTCCTCATCTTCAGAGCGGCGATCGTTTCGACACTCTCATCGAGATGGGCAACCGCATTCTTGATACTCCTATCGTGCCGTCCATCATTCGCGACATTCTCCCTCTCCTTCCCATGTACATAATATCAAGAAGGAGAAAAGGCCGCATACGCATTCTGCTTCTCCATCCTCAAGCTCTTGAGGGGATTCTATCCCTAGATTTTTTCAGCTACGGTAGGTCGACGACTACGAGTGAAAGTTCAAGAAGATCGACCGTCAACTTGTCTGACTTCAGGTGGAAGGTCGGAAATTCTTCAATGACTATGACTTTCACACTGTCCAACATCTCTCTCAGCGCATCCTAAACGAGCCGATTCCGTCTCGGTTCAAGATGCCATAGATAGAGCCATATGATGGCTCCACCGATCCAATTGATTATCTGAAGAGTTACAAGATTCTCATGATGATCCAGGGGACAACCGATGCCCTCCTATGCATTGACTTTCGGACAACTATTCGGAAAACTGCTCGAATCTGGTATTCTGGATTCCAGTCGGAGAGTATAAACTTCTTCGAACAGCTTGAACATTCTTTCGTAGCCTATTCAGCACTAGTCGAAAGGTGCCACGGACATCAGATAGTCTCTTTTCCATCAAACAAGACGAGATAGAGATATTGAGAGATTTTGTGGTTCGCTTCAATGCGGCCACACTTGAGGTCAGAGATCTCAATGAAGATATGGCCATATCAGCCATGAAGAGGAGTCTGAGAGGATCTAGATTCACCTATTCTCTAGATAAGACTCTCTCTTGGATCTATGCTGAACTCTTAGAGCGTGCATACAAGTATATTCGCACGGATGAGGGTGCTTCTGATCGACGTCAAACAGAAGGAAAAGATCAGAAAAAGAAGCAGAAGAAAAGTGAAGCCCCGATCGAACCAAGTCAGTCAACTACCAATAACGAGCTTCACCTCGACGACGGAGTCCAAAACTGAACAGTTATGGCAGGTATGACTCCTATACTCCTCTTTCTGCTCTCCGTTCGTAGATTTTGATAGAAATCGAAAGAGAGTATCTTCGACACCTCCAGCCAATGAAAGCGCCATTGAGGAGCCGTGACAGAAAGAAGTACTATCGATTTCATCATGATCATAGACATGATACCGAACAGTGCATCCAACTCTGGAAAGAAATAGAGGCCCGAATTCGATGAGATTATCTCAAAAAATTTCGACAAGATCGTCCGACTCAATCTCTCACCGACCAACAGCCTCAGCCACAAGCTGAGAAAATAATCAACAATCGACCAATAATGGGAGTAATTAATATGATCTCTGAACGACCGAAGGACTGGGGGGCAACTTTCAAAGAAGAGTCGGTGAAGAAATGACGACTTGACAATGTAATTTTTTTTAGGAAGATGATGTCCGGAGAATACAAACTCTCCATAATGATGCTATCGTTGTCTCGACGATGATAGCAAATTATGATGTAAAAAAAATTTAGTTGATAATGGAAGCTCAACTGATGTTCTTTTTACTTGATTTTTTTTCGAATGCGACTACCGATTGATCGACTCAGAAAAATCTCGACGTCATTAGTCGATTTCACTGGAGATGCAGTTATTATGAAAGGAGAAATCACTCTCCCACTAACCACAAGAACAGATCCATAACAGAGTACTGTTCTCTTAATATTTACAATTGTCTGAGTTTCGTCGGTCTATAATGCCATACTTAGACGATCTGGGCTTAATGTCCTAAGAGCAGTAGTCTCAACATATCATTTATTGATCCGATTTCTAATAAAAAATGAAGTCGAAGAAATACGTGGAGATTAACAGCTTGCTCGATGTTACTTTCTGATCTCCATACAAAATAATCAATCTAAAACTCTTTGTCCGTCGATAAATTGGACCAATAAGAAATAAAAAAAGAATGAACCTGTCAAGCAACTGGTTTCCATCCCGCTAAAAGAAAAAGATCCTGAGAAGAGATCCAAATTGAATCGCAGTTGTCTGATCCAGAGTGGCAAAACAACTGATAAATCTACTAAGAATAAATACCGACATTTTTGCTTGGTCGACAATGGATATGCCAGAAATTTCTCTAAAAGTAATAACCCATCGACTAAACATTGATCCTAAAGTTAGGTTGGTGAGACAAAAGAAAGATCTTTTGCTCCTGAAAGACAAAAGGTTATCGACGAAGAGGTCGACAAGCTCCTCGTAGCTGATTTCATCAGAGAATCTAATTATCCCGATTGGCTCGCCAATGTAGTGATGGTGAAAAAAATCAATGAAAAATAGAGAATCTGCATCAACTATACAAATCTAAATAAAGCTTGTCCGAAGGACAGTTTTTTTGTACCAAAGATCGACCAATTAGTTGATGCGACTTCGGGACATCGGCTCTTAAGCTTCATGAATGCCTTTGTGAGCTATAATCAGATTCGGATGGTATCCAAAGATGAGGAGCACACAACCTTCATAACTGACAAGTATCTACTATTACAAAGTAATGCCATTTGGTTTAAAAAACGTCGGAGCTACTTATCAATAGCTAGTCAACAAAATATTCAAAGCACAAATTAGGCGAAATATAAAAATCTACGTGGATGATATACTGATGAAAAATTTTCAAACTTCTGATCATGTCTGAGATTTGGAGGAAGCCTTCAGCATACTTTAATGATATCAGATGAAATTGAATCCAATCAAGTGTACAAAATTTGGAGTAACTTTCGAAAATTTTTTTGAATTTCTTATGTCACAATGAAGAATTAAAGTCAATTTCGAGAAAATAAAGACTATTATCAATATGAAGCACCCAAATTTCAAGAAAGAGATACAACAACTTAACTGAAGGATCGCCGCACTTAGTCGATTTATCTCAAGATCGGTAGAAAGATGTTTGTCCTTCTTCAAGATCCTGCAACAAGCAAAAGACTTCTTATGGTCGGACGAGTACCGACAATCCTTCAAAGATTTAAAATGATATCTGGCATCTCCACCATTGTTTATAAAATCAAAAGTTGGAGAAACTTTGTATCTCTATTTGACGACTTCAACGGACGTAGTTAGTTTGATACTTGTCTAGGAGGATGAAAACTGAATTCAACGATCTATTTACTACATCAGCAAGGTGCTTCATAATACTGAAATAAGTATTCAAGGGCGGAGAAGATGATCTACGCTCTAATTATATCATCATAGCGACTTCGTCTATACTTTCAAGCACATTCTATTATTGTCTTGACAGATCAGCTATTGAAGATGATTTTATACCGACCTGATACTTCAGATCGAATAGCAAAGTGGACAATAAAACTCAATGAGTTTGATATTCAATATCATCCACGTCCATCAATGAAGGTATAAATTTTGATCGATTTCGTCATCGAGTATACCATACTTGACAATAATCTTGAGGATGAATCTAACAATAAAACAAAGCAAGTTAAAACTTTCGAGCCTGACTTAACATCAGTGTGGATGCTATATATTGATGGAGCATCCAACGCATAAGACAGTGAAGCCGGTCTCATCCTCACCAACTCCGAAGAAATTATAACCGAATACGTCTTTCGATTTGATTTTAAAGCTTTAAATAATCAAATCCAATATGAAGCTCTCCTAGCCGGCTTGAAGATTGTCAAAGAGCTTGACATTGACAACCTGAAGGTCTTAACCGATTCACAGTTGATTATTAGACAAGTCAAGGATAAGTTTGAAATTCGAGACCCCGTTATGATGTACCTTTAGAAAATGAAAGATCTTACATCAACTCTAAAATATTTTGAGATCTCTCACATTCCAAGAATGAAGAATGCTCCAACGAATGTACTTTTCCGACTTGCAATCATTTCATTCAACTCACTGGATCGGACATTCATCGAATGTCTCGAACAATCGAGCATTGACAAAGTCGAAGAAGTGCTACAAGTCAATGATGAGCCAAGCTGGATGGATCCGATCATTCAGTACTTAACTGATGGAACTCTGCCTGTAGATCCTTCAGAAGCCAAACAACTTAGGTGGATGGCCTCACAATATATTTTGATGAATGGATAACTTTATAAAAGGTCATTCTCTCTTTCTTTACTTGAATATTTGAGACCAGCAGATGCCGGCTATGCACTCTCAAAAATTTATGAAAAGATTTATGAAAATCACTTAAGGAGAAAATCTTTGGCTTATAAAATTTTACGACAAGGATATTATTGGCCCACTATGAAGAAAGATGCAGCTGAACTCGTCTGAAGATGTAAATCATATCAGAAGTATGTAAATATACAACATCAACTGACTAGTCAGCTAACATCAATTATTGTACCATGGCCCTTCGCACAATAAAAATCGACATACTTGATCCTTTCTCTTCGACATCTGGTCAGAGAAAGTTCATTATAGTTGCCATCGATTATTTCACCAAATAGGTAAAAACTGAAGCTCTGGCACAAATCACTCAAAGTAAGATGGAAGATTTCGTTTAAAAGTCAATCATATACAAATTCAATCTACCACACACCATCATCATCAATAATGATCGATAATTCGACAATCAGAACTTCAAAGAGTTCTATGTAAAATTTCATATTATGCACAAACTCAAATCAGTCGGCCATTCAAAATTCAATAGTGAAGTGAAAGTAACAAACCGAACAATCCTACATGATCTTAAGATCAGATTGAATGAAGCTAAAGACTTCTGGATGGAAGAACTATATTCGATCTTATGCGCATATCGGATAACTCTTCGCATACCGATGGAAGAATCACTGTTCAACCTGGCCTATGAAATAGAGGTGATGATTCCACTTGAGATCGAATTGTCATCAGTAAGAGTAGAACAGTATAATGAGTTGAGAAATTTAGAATATCGGAGAGCCGATCTAGACTTACTTTCGGAAGTCTGACAGTAAGCTCAAGTTTGGATGACAACTATCGGTAAAGAGTAGTCCGGTATTATAATGCAAAAGTTAAGCCGAAGGTCTTCTGTCCAAGAGACCTGATCCTAAGAAAGGCAAAAATTTTAAAGTCTCTAGATCAAAAAAAATTATCTCCAAATTGAAAAGGATCTTACAGAATAATCGAGACACTTCAATCGGATGCATATCGGCTAGAAACTCTTGATAGAACAACTATTCCTCGGATTTGAAATGTCGATAATTCGAAGATGCATTATCAATAAAATTGTTCACATGTATAATGTTCAGAATAAATATTAGAATTCAGAATTATGAAAGCTTCAGTCAACTACATCTACAAAATGACATTAGGTCGATAAATAATCGATCAATTTTACTGACTAAATCTCGATTTTTCACTATAAAACTGACTCTAATCGAATGACTAGTTATGCCGACTTAATTATAACTAAGTGAAATATTATATCGATTCGATTCCGGTCGAGTCGAAAATACATCGACTTGACTATGGTCAATCGAAGGATATTCGACTTACCACTGTCTATCAAATATCTAAACATACTGACTTGACTATAGTCAGTCAAAAGATATTTGACTTATCACCATCTATCTAAATTATCTAAATGCCTAAAAGGCATATAAGGTATGTCAACTAACACTCGACTAATAGACAAACGCTACTATAATTATTATTGAACATCTGATTCACAAATGGATAATCGATTGTCTGACTATGATTTCACAATATTGAAAGTACAAATATGAAAAGAGAGTTTGTACATAGAAAATTTTCTTTCATTCATTGAAGAGAAGGTTACAAAATTGGATTCAAATTCGATTACAAAATTTGTCTGATTACAAAAAGGAGAAAAAAATGTTACACTGATCACCAGTCGATTTCTTCATCACCTTGCTCCGGTACAGCCTCGATAGTTGGAGCAGGTCTTGGTACAGTTGGTGCATCTCCTTCAGCCGGCACGGTATTCTCTTTAGCAGCCTCTTCTCCCGAACTAGGAGGAATGACGCTGCTCAAATCCAAGTGTGGATATAAATTTTCGACCGCATCTCGGCCATCCTCATATCCAACACAGTAAGAAGTGAATCCGCCCTCGAGAATCTCCTCCTTGAATTCTTTCGAATCCTTGAAGTTCTTAATAGCCAGACTCAAGGCATCTTTCGTCGACTCAGTTTCAGCCTTCATGAAGACCGACTCAGCATCAGCCAGTGCCAACCTCTCTATGGTGGTCCGATGCCTGCCGCGCTATACTTCCAGCTCTTTGATGCATCCATTTCTTTCTCTTCGAAGCCGACTGATGGAATGTTTCTTACACCTGATTTGGGACTCGAGAGACGTGATGTTCTATTGAGCTGACTCAAGTTTGGCTTTGGAAGACTGAAGGTCGATCGTCAAACGGGAGATCTTTTCTTGGAGCATCTTCTCCCGTTCAGTTGCCGCCTGAAGTTGTTCAATAGCAACAGTCTTTTCGGTATTAGCGGCCGTCACCTTATCCATCCATAACCGACGAAAGTCGATAATTTTTTGATATTCGCTCTTTAAAGCATGCATATCATGCGCCCACTGAAAAAGAAAATAAGTCAAGTCAGATAAAAAAAGAGGAATATCGAAAAATTATCTCAAGCATCATCGGATAGAAGGAGGAAAATATTTCGGACATTGTCCGATTTCTTCTGTTCTCCCTATCTGTCAGGAAAGTGCAGCCTCAATGAGTCATCTGTCCAATGATGGATTGGTCAGGACCGACTCACCGATGGAGATTCGGATGTCGAAGAAGGTGGGAAGGCCCGCAGACGACCCATCATCGGTAGAGGTTGCCGACGCCTTCCCCCAGTCTCCAGTCGATGATCACGCGCTTGAGACCGCTATGAAGTCACTGCTTGACTGCGCTTAAGACCGCTCCGCTGGAGGAACAACTGACGCAGCAGCAGATTGTTCGGGTTCGATCACGATTGCTGATTCGAACCGAACCCCACTGATGGAGCTGCTGATGGTTCTGTCGTGGCCCCTTCGTCTCTCGCCTTCCGGACTCCAGCGGATGGTGCATCAATTGAAGTGTTATCAGGGCCGACAATGCTAGGATCAGCTTAGGAGCTATCTCCGACGGAACATCGGGTTCTTTGTCGGTACCGATGGGGTGTCAATCCGACTCTTTCTTGACGGTTGGAAAGATCCAACGTCGGTCGCTGCCCTCTTCTTGGCAACATGCGAGTAGATATTAGTAGTCGAAACTCATGCCCTCGTCCGCATAGCTGCAGTTAAAAGATAAAGATCAGTACAAAATTCAGAAACAAAAAAAAGTGAAGTGACCGACTATGTTATATCTAAGAAGTTACTGAACTAAGTTCGGCATTATAGAGAGCTTGTTCGGTCATCAACTCTCGCTATGGTGGAACTTCTATATCTTTTAATTGGAAGAAGTCTTTTCGATCAGCAGTCTCCACCCAACTATTCTCATTGGGGCTGATTCTCAGATCGCCCCAGCACGAAGGAAAGCTTCAAGGAGATGATGAAGAAGCAAAGAAAATTGATTCTTCTATCCATGAATGGACGATAGAAGGTCGAAGATAAAAGAAAGATCCTTTCTCAGATTGAAAAGCCACCAATCCTTAGCCTTAGGGTGAGGATGGAGAACAAAGAAAGTTCGAAATAAAGAAGGACGAGAATTAGTCGGGATAAGATGACATAACAAAACAAACTAATAATCAGCCGGATGGAGTTCGGAGCTAGCTGAGCGGGACAAAGACCGTAATAGTCAAGAAGATTCCGAATGAACTTCGAAATTGAAAATCGAAGATCGGTCCGAAGGTCCTCGACATAAAACACACCTGATCCGGAGGAGGAGAATTCATCCGACCATTCGAATCAGGAGCGAAAAGCTGATATTGCTCCGAGATACAATATTGTTTCCAGAGCCGTTTAACATTGGGCCCAGATAAGGAAGAGATTTTCGTCTCCGAATCTGAAGGAGAATCGTCGGTCAGATTCTTTGATCGCTGTCGTAGGTGGTCAAGAATAAAAATCAACTCAAATTATATAGATAGGGTGAGTAGAGATCATTTTCATGGGGATCTAGGATGATTATACTTTTTAAAAAAAATAAAAAAATTATTTATAGAAGGATTAAATAGAAATAAAATAGTAAAAATTTAATTATAAATATAATTAATTTATGAAAAAAATAAGTCAGAGAAATAATCCAAAAATTTGAATTCATCATGCAAATTAGATTTATTTTTTTTCTTATGTTGCAATATTAATTCTTGTGATTAAGATATTAGCATAGCTTATCTCTAAGAGATACGGACTGTATCAGTAGATCACAGCTCGTCCTGTCAGAATATAAACTATCTAAATTCAATTACAAGATATAAGATTTAATATAACATACCATGATCTATCTCTCTAAAGCACGTACCGTATCCAGAGATCACAGTACGTCAATAGAGGGTATAGGTCATGTTGGCTGGATCAATATCTCAAAAAATAAAAGATATAAATTAAGTATAATTTATTATATAAAATTAAATATAAAAAAAATAAAATCTATTTACAGGTTTAATCGTATTCTTGAATTGAAGGGATTTAGCCACGCATCAAGCTCTCTTGCTCCATAATCTTCCAATATTTGATCCCTAAAGCTCTTTGATATTTTTTTCTATTTTTTCTTATTTTTTCTCTGATTTTTCTCCTCCCTGCTCTTATTCCCGGACCTCCTATTTATAGGTAAATTTTTCATATTTTTTTGATAGAAAAAGAAGTCCTAAAACCTTTAGAAAACATATTAAATACTTAAAAAATTTCTGACCGTCGGATGGAGCTTGGACCGCCCAGATCTGCCCAAAATTCACTGTTTTAATCCTCATCAAAGTCGAATTCAATAATAGCCATCCGATCGCATGTTAGATTGCTTTTGGGCTGTCGGATCGCACAGAAGAGTCCTATTCAAAGTCGGCAATGCATCTGGACCGTTGGATCTGATGATGGATAAATTTCGATCGTCGGATTACGCAAAATCTCCTCTTATAAACCGACAGCAAATGTGGACCGTCGGATCTGGATCGGGATGAATGTCAGCCGTTGGATTGCGTCCAGAATCTTTCGCCCACTGTGAACCGTGCCTATAGACCGCGTGACTGTTCCTGTGGACCGCGTCTTGATTTCGTGGACCGACTAGCCGATCCACCGTGCACCGAAGGTAATAAAATTATTTTTATGATATTTGGTTTGATTTTTGTTCAATTTTTATCTGAAAAATAAGAAAAATATGTATTAAAT
>KE504633.1:2675611-2695611 GCA_000441515.1 Elaeis oleifera | reverse complement strand
CTCGTGCTGGAAACTGGGCCACGAAGGAGTGCTCAAGCTGTCCGAAGGAATGGATGCTCCCGACACGGAGGTCGGAGTATCAAGCCCTGGTAGCTTTGCGAAGCGTGGCGGGAAAATCGATGCAGAGAAGGGCATCGGTTGCCCCTGAATCGTCATGAGAGCTTTGTAGCTCTCCAAGTGGTCGACTGGATCGGTGGAGCCGTCGTAGGGCTCCACGTGTGGCATCTTGAACTGACTGGAGATCGGTTTGTCAAGTATGAATCGAGAGAGGGGTTGGGCGGTCTGGAAGTCGATGTCGTTGGAAGACTTCTGACCGTCCATCTGAAGCTGGGCAAGTCGGCGGTCGATTTCCTCGAACCTCCGCCCGTAATCTTCGGCCCGTCGGTGTTGGGAGACTCCAGGAGTCGAATCTCCCGACGAATCCGAAGGGGAGGCGGACGGCGTCCGAGGTCGCTTTTCCTTCCTTGCTCGCTCGAGCTGGGAAGGAGAAGGACGTTGAGACCGGCCACGCCGTGGCTGCCTCTCCTCCTCGTGGAGGGAATGCTTGGACAGCCGCTCCCGGGGAGGAGACGGAGAGCGATGTGGGCGTCGACGGCTACCCCTGGATGGCATGGGGTTCGCCGCCGGCGGTTCAGATGGCGAGTGCGGCGAGCAGGCAGGCTGCTGCAGGCTCCTGATTGCGTCCGTCAACACGGTCGTCTACCGTACGATCGCCGCGATCTGCGCCTCTGTGGTCACTGCCGGATGTGGGGAGCTGGGCTCCGCCGCAAGGAGTGAAGGGGAGGCATCTTCCCGGTAGGAAGAGCGCCTCGCCGACCCAGTGGCTCTTGATCGCTGGACCCTGATTTTCGTCATCCTGGAGGGAAATTTGGTGGCGGTCGAAATGACAACTGCGTACGTTCCCCCTTCCTGGCGCGTCAAACCTGTTGCGGCCAATCCCCTCGTCGCCTGGTCGCCGGGAGCGAGCGCCTGCAAGGGAAGTCCACTCAGACCGGAGGGGGCCTCCGGCGGGGACCCTCCGACGGTCAAGTCAGAGAGGAGACTAGGCAACAGTAAGAGGAGAAAATCAGGGGGACTCAGCGATGGAGCGGGAGGAGAAGTTCGAGTGGGTTACCTCCGATCAATCCCTTTGAGCTGTTGCCTTACCCCTTTTATAGTGGGAGGCGGTATGGTTCCGCCGTCCGTGATGTTGACAACTGTAGAGCCGTCAAATCGCCTGGGCTGTCACTTCGTCGGGGTTTGCCATGTTGTCGATGGATTGACAGGTCTTAGGAATTAATTGACGTCCTTGGTAGGACTCCTCCCCAGGTCCCTGGCAGGGCAAGGCCCCTGACGGTCGTACGGCGTGTCTTTGATAGGACTGCAGTCCATGCCGGTCGTTCGGCAGTCTTGGAGGGCTGGCCGACTGTGTGTCGGGAGTCGGCCATCGGGTAACGAACTTCGGAGTGTAGCCGGCGTCCGGAGGATCCGTGGGAGTCGGTGTCGGTCAGTCAAGCCGACACTCCCAGGCCGGTCATTACCGACAGTCGGTGTCGGAATCGCCCGTTGTCAGTCGGGCGGAATCGGTCGGTTGGTCCATCTCGGGGGATGGACCTGTGTCGGGATCTGCAGAGGAGTTGTCGCCGGTCGATGTCGGCGAGCCGACATCGGGATCCGTTGGAGAGTCGGCATCGGGATCCGTTGGAGAGTTGGTACAATGATCAGTCGGCGTCAGGATCAGTCGGTATATCCCAACGGATGTTAACATAATATCTTTGCTAAATCTAACAAAATTTTTTGACCGGTAGCAGGAATTTTAAGGAAACAGTTTACAGTTAAATTCACAGACATGAGAAACACGTGAAAGGGGGTAAGATGGTCCCTCTGACCAACAACCGGCAACAATTTTTGTTGGGCCTGTCCCTGAACTTTACTGGACACTTTGCTAGAGGGTTGAACCGAAGGTACACCAGCACGCAGGGCGTCCCACTCTATTTTTTAATATTTATTTATTTGTAAATTTCCCATTTTCATCCGCGTCAAAAGTCACGCCCGTTCCCGAAGGCCGTAAAACGTGCACACCAACTCCAACCCTCAACCCTCGACCGGACTTGTTGAATAGACCAGATTCGGTGGACCATTCCAAACGCCGAGGCATATGTACGGTAGATAACAGGCATCCGTCTGAGAAATTAGTCTGGACCACGTCTTGATAGACCAGTACAAGTCATGAAGCACGTGCATGGTGGATAACGCGCAATCGGGAATTCGTGACATACAACGGTTAATGTGGCGTGTTATATACCGTGGGATTTGGCTGATCTACCTGAACGTGGTTCAGGCAATGATTTCATCACCCGTCGTCTGAATTTGGATTATTTAAATATAAGGGGGTGACATGGTGAGTGATTGTTGGACCCGTTCGTCGGATCTGGTCCATCTAATCGGCGAGTTGGAGCTGCCAAGAAGCGCACGTGCGAATCCACGCGAGCTGTAAACTCATGTGTTGGCCTCCCACTCGGCGAGTACTAAGGGTGGTAATTCATACCGGCGGATCGTAAATGAATCAATCCGTTTACAAAACGATCGGTATAATCTAAACACGAATATGATATAATTATTAAATATGTTATGACTCATAATTTATACATGAATTACTTATTAAATAGATCATCTGTGTAATTGATTATTAAATAGATCATCTGGATGCAAACAAAGCATGTTTATAATATGATTAATAAAATTAATATATAATTTTAAAATATTAAATAAATTTAATTTATTTGGATTAATATAAATCATAAAAAAATATTATAAATTAGAGTAAATATTTTTGTTATGTTAGAATGGTTGGGTGTTGTTTGGGTTTAGATTGTTATGGACTTGATTAAGGCTGCAAATGGGTCGGATTGATCCATGATCCGTCCTGATCCGATCCAGGATCCGAACCCATTTAAAAGACCCATGGAGCCGGGTCGGATTCAAAAATTAGACCCGTTCCCTTTTCGGATCGGATCTTGATTTTCTAAATTTGGACCCGACCCGATCCGACCCATGGAGATTTTTGGATTAATTTGGATCTTAAGATATATGACCCGACCTGATCCAGACCCAAACATAGGATCCGAACCCAGTTGAGTGACTCACCCAAATAGGAGTTTGGGCTTGTGCCAAAATTTTTCAAATTTTTCGATCTTCCCATCCGATTTTCAAACTAAAATTTTCAAATTAAAAGTTTTTCAAACCCTTGAGTTCTTTTATTCTGACTGTTGTAACATCTATAACAATCTGAAGAGAAAAGATTGGATGGATTCCTGATAATTTAAATGAAGGACATCTCGATTATTTCTTCTGACTTCTTGTTGGACTCAGACTACCAACTATTAGTAGTTTTTCTTAATTTTATTGGGAATATGCTGGCGATCAATAATCACACTTGCATGCCTGGTTTATATGTGATAATGATTAGATGCTATTGGTTTTGGATGTTCATGGATTCATGTGTGATGATAATTGTGTGGAAGGGCTGTTTTAGGGTGTAGAGAAGCAATGACAAACAGTACTTCCATGGAGCAATGGATGGAAGAGCGGAGTGCCCCGCCGTGGAGCATATGCTCGACCTATACCACGAGATCAGAGTACGAGGTTTGAAGGTCTTCCTCATTTCTTCCACACGGGAGCATCTGAGGGACGCCACTATCGACAACCTTGTCAAGGTTGGGTGCCTCGATTGGATCGATTTGATCTTAAAGTTTGTCGTTCCTATCTCCTACAATCTCTATATTTTGATGCCGTATGTTCTGATTTCTTTTTTATTTGGTTTTGAGTCATAATTTTTTTAGTGCTAAAGCACTGGAAGGCAACAACAATAATAATAATAATAAGTTCTAATTTTCGAGTGATTTGATAAGTTTAGTGCTAAAGAACTAAAATCAGAAAAAATATTAATCACAAGAAGTTAGAATGATAATACATTCATATCATATTGGAAAAGGCTCCCATCAAGCCCATCCATTTGCAGATCATAGATACTTCCATGATCAATAATAATCAGGAGGCAACAATATGTTACCTCCTATTCTGATCAAAAAATTTTCCATATGATTTCTGGATATTAAATACAAACATTTAAGCTCCTCCAATTTACAACTAATGATTGTCATTTATATAATTCAGGTGCGTAGAAGATTGCTACGATATCGTCGCGATTTATAAAGCTGAGAAAGGAAAAGTTGATAGAGTAAGGCTACCACTTGTGGGGGATTATGGGAGACCAATAGTGCAATCTTGTAGGCCATCCCAGTGCCAACAAAATATTCAAACTCCCAAATCCCATATACTATGATGCTTGAAATTTCTTCCTTCCTTTCTTGTTTTTTTTTTTTTTGGTGGATTCCCTCTTCTCGTTCCACCAATATATAATCCGCCCCTTCAACAATATAAGAAAGAGGCATTTCTTAGTTGTCATCTAGCATTAGTATTCACTGATGGTAGGTTTAAATAATTAAACCCATGATCCGATCCGATCCGAACTGAATCCGAATCGGACCCACATTTCATGGATTGGGACTGGATTATACATGAATCCGATCTGAATGATCCAATAGGTCAATAAATTCGGCCATGGATCCGATCCGATCCGATCCGATTTTTTATCGGGATGGATATGGGTCCAATATCAAGACCCGATCAAAAAATCGGATCAGGTCGGAATCACTCAGGACCCGATCTGGCCCGACCCATTTGCAAGCCTAGACTTGATAGAAATAATATTTTTAATAAATTTATAAAAATATTAAAAGAGATTATGCAGGTCTATTTTGGGTTCGCAAGTCAACCTGCGAATAACTACAGTTGTCAAAATGGGCCGGCTCGGCCCTAGCCCATGTGGGCTGTGCTTATGTGGGCCGGGCTTGGGTCACTTGTTAAAATGGGTCATAAAAATCTAGTCCGGCCCTAGCCCACATGGGCTGTGGGTTAGGGCCGGGCCAATCCAATTTTTTTTTTTTTTCTTAAAGCCGGACCAACTCATTCTGGAGTCATTTTCATAGTTTCTTCCCATATTCTGGAGTCACTATGAAGAAATTAAAACTTAACATTCAATGAGTAACAAGAAGTCAAGTAGTAACAGAATTTTTAAGATCAAATAAAATTAAATTTACAACCAAATGTTCGTCTATTCATCACTTGATCGGATATGAGCTAGCCCACTAGCTGATTCGATCCTAACCTGATTTAGCCCATTGGCTATAGAGACTGAACTATAAATTCTTTTTCTAAGTAGGTCATAATTTTCAGCTACCCACCTTCACAGTTCTACGAATGAATTTTACGGATCATAATCATGTTGGTTCATTTTCGGTCCGAACCACATAAATTTAATCCGAAATTCGATTTTTTTCCTATCTGTCCGTGTCGAGTTCGCATGTCATGTCAAAAATTACCGCCCGTAACGAGCACCGCTCTGGTAGATCATTAGTAGTTCCGCATATTATTTTATTTTTTTATTTCGCAAAGATTCCACGCGTCTCCTCCAATCCGCCGTCAAGGGTTTAATCCCTCCCCCTCGTTCCTTTTTTCCTCTTCCAGCCGCTTCGTGGGAAAGAAATATATCCCCAAATCGTCCCCCTTTCGTCGGCGACTGATCGCTCAAGAAAAAGGCGGCGACGAGACTAAGAATCGATCGATTCTTCTATATTTCAGGTCGTTCTTCGATCTCTTCTTGTTTATTTTCTCCCGATTCTTGCGATCTCTAAAGATTGAGGTGCTTATTTGCTCGATTTGGAGCTGATCTGGGGTTTTCCAGGGTTGGGACAGTGGAATGGCGGAGAATTTGGGGCGAGATTGAGGAGATAATGGTCGGAATCCGAGGCCGGTTTCGCGATTGTATGGGTGAAGAATGCCAGAGCTGCGGAGCGGGGCGCGTCGAGGAGGCTGTGCTCCACCGCCGGCCGCGGCGGTAGATCGCCCGGCGCGGAAGCCGAGGCCCGGCGGCGAAGAAGCCGGCCGGGCGCCGGCTGCTGCCGGGGTCGGGCAGCGGGTGAGGACCCGGGCAGAGGCTCGGCGGCCGGCCGCGAAGGGGCGGCGGGGGGCGAGGTCAGCGAAGAGGTTGGTTTTGGTTGACGAGGAGGACGGGAAGGGGGAAGGGGAGGAGAGAGTGTCTGATCAGTCGAAGGAGGTAGTGGTTGTCGAAGAAGAGGAAAAAAGAGGAAGAGGCCGAGGGAAGCGGGTGGAGGAAGGGGTAAAGGAGGAGGTCCGGGGGAAGGAGATGATGGCGGACGATAGCGGTGGATTGAGTGCCAATCGGGTTGCAGCGCAGGAAGAGGAAGGGAGCACCGCTCCTTTTCCAGAAAGGGTATACGCCTCCTATTTGTTGTATCTCTCTCTTTAAAAAATCAGAAATTTCTGCTTGTTAAAGTCATTAGTGTTTATGATGTTTAGTTCTTGTGATAGAATTCGTAGGGTCTGTTGTCAATCTTCTGAAATCTTATTTGAAAGTCTGAATTCTCACCGTAGATGCTTATGTATGCAAGGAATCTGCTGCAAGCCTAAATCTTGTCCGCGGAACTATTCATCCAATTGCACAGCTTTCACCGTTTGTTACAAAATTTGGGTTTTAATTTATCCATTCTCTCTGCATCCCCTTTCTCTCTAAATTTGAGGTGTAACATGAACTTGTTTCCCCGTGTCAGATGCATAACGTCTAGGTTTCTATATTCTTCTTCAAATGTAATGCCCCCTGTTTTGGTATACTGCTGGTCACAGGTCTTTTCTTTGGTTCTTTAAATGCATAATCCGATATACACATGTTAAACATAATAAACATAAGCTTAAACGTAAAATCTGCTTGCTAACGTAGGATCACCTATATTGACCATACTTTGCTTTGGAATCTGGCTAATGTCATGGCAAGATGAAAAGTTCAATCTGCTTCTTATAAGCCTTGTTCCCAGGCATCTCAAGCCAACCCTTTAATGTATTCATATCATCTAATTTAACAATCTAACATCATTAATCCTCTGCAGATACCAATTCCAACCATTCTCTATGATACAAATTATACTATTAGACCTCCTTTTATGTTTCTAATTGCTTATGTTCATAAGCCCCAATGATTTTTGAAATCTAAGCAATGCAAGCATGTTCTAATTCCACCTATTATCTAGCTGTTGTTGTTGTTGAATCATCAATATTTGTATAGTTCTTGCTTGTTATAAGTTATGCTCTTGTTTTTTAATATAATAATATTTCTCCTTATATGAGCTATGTGTCTGTAATTCTTTCTCTTTTTTGTTGTTGGATTTTGTTGTTGGGTTTCGGGTCTGTGTGGTTTATTCTTCTTTCTCATCATAGTTGTTTTGAATATTACCTGTTGATTCATAGCTGAGTTATATTACTTTTGTTACTTCTTATACCCCTTCCCTGAGTCATGGTTTATCTAAGTGCTATTTGTATGTGAGAGTGAGGGTTAATCTTTAGTCAATTTATTTTTCAGGTCCAGGTAGGAGGGTCTCCTGTTTATAAGATCGAGAGGAAGTTGGGCAAAGGTGGGTTTGGACAGGTTTTTGTCGGTCGCCGTGTTTGTGGAGGTAGTGAACGTACAACAGGTGCTGGAGCACTAGAGGTATTTTTTTAATAATTATTTTGTTGTTTGTTTGTTTAATTTCCGCAGGGTAGATGGTAAGCTTTAGATTTAAAGAATTACATAAAGATTTGTTCTTTAAATAGTGTTTCTTAAGAGGTTTGCTTCTTACTGTTGCTTAATTTTTCAGCAGGTGGCTATAAAATTTGAGCATAGGAGCAGCAAAGGCTGTAACTATGGGCCTCCATATGAATGGCAAGTTTACAGGTTTGTCTGGGTCTTATCTTTGCAGAAGTCATCTCATGAATCTTTCTATCCAGTGATAGCACTGAACTGCTGTTGTTCAATTTTGGACAGTGCTCTTGGAGGCAGCCATGGAGTACCCAAGGTGCATTATAAAGGGCGGCAGGGAGATTACTATGTGATGGTATTATCTTCTATACTTGTTCTTATACAATTCTTTTTCTTTGGCTGCTTTGCATTATCAGATAGTGTCTTTTTCATTTCACATCAATTAGTTTGCAAGTAACTTTCTAAAAGCTTATCTACTTCTTATGTGCTTCCCCTTTGTCTTTTCACTTACAGATTATGGATATGCTGGGACCTAGTTTATGGGATGCATGGAATTCATCAGGTCAAGCGTGAGTATCTTGCCAGCATAGTTCTCTCATCATCTTGGAATATTTAGGTTTTGTATAGTTAAGGTATTGCAATGTTAGTGGATGATGCATGGTGGTGAACAAGTGCAGTAGGACAAGGATTTTTTTTAGTGTTATTAAGATATTACTGTTGCGTCATCTATTTCTTCTTGTACATTATCGAAGATATCTCTTTGACTGGGGTCAATTTTGGCAATGGTCTCATATTTGTGTGAGCTCGACCACTGTAATTGCCGCTTGTGCTGAAAGTAGTTTGAAGCTTATGTATGTTTTTTTGTATGTTCTTTGTAATGGTTGATGGTTAAGAATGCCATAGCTTTTCTGTGAAGGACCTAAAAGCTTATCATTTTTGTCCTTATGGTTGTTTCTGTAATTTTCAGCATGTCATCTGAAATGGTAGCTTGCATTGCTGTTGAGTCCATATCAATTCTTGAGAAGATGCATTCTAAAGGGTGAGTTTCCACTTACATGGATGTTGTTATATTGAGATGATCACATCTTTCCTTGATTGCAGTATGTGGATGGTCTATTGACAGCTATTTGTTAGAAGTTTGCTTCTATTCAGTCCTGTTCTAATAAATTTATGCTATACTTGTTATTAGATATGTCCATGGAGATGTAAAGCCTGAGAATTTTCTACTTGGCCAGCCATCGACACCTCAAGAGAAGAAGTTGTATCTTGTTGACCTTGGATTAGGTTAGTAGAATTTTATTGAGTAGATGGTGATCTTTCACTGTTTTTGCCCCAATTCATATCAATGCCTTCTATTATCTCAATCATGCTTTCTATCTTCCTGTAATTGTTTTTCATTACCTGCTTGCTAATCTCCTTAGATGAGTGTTCCTGACTTTTTCTGAATGCCCTTTTCTCTTGCCCATGTTCCCTTTAACTGATTTTACATGAGTTACTTTATAGCGACGAGATGGAAAGATTCTGCCAACGGACAACATGTTGAGTATGATCAGCGCCCAGATGTGTTCAGGTGTGCAATTTCTTTCATATGTGATAATGTCAATCAGAAATAAATAATCTGCCCTCCCTGGATAAATTATAGTTTAAAGTGTCATTCTTCAAACTGAGATTTATTTCTTGTAGAGGAACTGTCCGATATGCAAGCGTGCATGCACACTTAGGAAGAACTGCAAGTAGGAGAGACGATCTGGAGTCTCTTGGATACACGCTTATTTTCTACACCGAGGCAGGTTACCATGGCAGGGATACCAGGTAATTGAATGCTAGCTACTGAATAATTGTTAGAGCATTTGCTATTACATTCTCAAAGTAAGCAGTTCATTTCTTCGAATTCATTTTGTGCTTGTATGTTATTATCACAGGGTGATAACAAGTCATTTTAGTTTGCAAGAAAAAGATGGCGACATCTCCTGAGATGCTTTGTTGTTTCTGTCCAGCACCTTTTAAGCAGTTTCTTGAGATTGTAGTGAACATGAAGTTCGATGAGGAGCCCAACTACTCGAAATTAATATCACTGTTTGATGGGTTAATCGGACCAAATCCAGCAATCCGGCCCATAAATACTGATGGTGCTCAGAAGGTGATGCATGGCTCTTTGTGAATCTATCTTGATATTCTTTATACATTGAAGTTGAAATCCCTTATGGTATCTAACATAGTCTATCATGCAATCATGCTATGATTATCTATCAGGTTGGCCAAAACGGGGCAGACTGACTCTTGATGAAGAAGATGAAGCTCATTTAAAGAAGAAGATCCGTTTAGGAGTTCCTGCCACCCAGTGGATTTCAGTATATAATGCCAGGCTTCCTATGAAACAGAGGTACATCCTTCTCGCTTTCAACTTAGTTTGCTGGGGATTTGTGACCTAAAGAGATATGTTATTGTATCTTGACTTGTTTCATCTATATCTACAAGAGCTGTATATTACTATATAGAACATAGATGGCACTGGGCCCGATTGGCACTGTTGCCATTTTTGTTTTGTTTCTCTACATGCTAGTGAAATTCCACTTGGAGCTTGACGTGGATGATAGTGATCCTGCAGAACTTCCACTGTTCCCTAGTTTTGTTTCATTCATTTCTCAAAGCAGTAAAGTTTTGCTTCTGAAACCTCCAAAATTTTCATGAAACAATTTGAAAACATAAAAGTGATTCAGCGTATGGGTGTTGGTCTGGTACATTCTATTCTTAGGCTTCTAAAAACAAAAAACAGAAAATGAAGGCAATACTGAACGGGCCCCTGTTAATTTTAATTTTCTCCTATCCTTTACTTTTATGTGCTGGTGTGGACAATGTGGTTTGATAGTATGCACTAATATCTATTTGAAATGGTGAGCTACTCATTAAGCATTTGTTGGCTGGAAAAGATTGCTCGCCGCCTTTTAAAATACAACCAATATTGGTAATTTCCTAGTTTGACAGTAGTAGATTAGTTACAAGTTGTATTGCAATTTTAGATTATGTTTGTTGGTGATTTTGAGTCCCCCACTCTAATCTACCAAATCAAACTAAATTTGAAGTGTGTTTCACCAAAATGTCAGAGTAAATCCCCAAAACATCAGAATGTGATTAATGCTTTCTTTTTTTCCAAAAAAATTGTATATAGAAAGCCAATGGAAAAAAATTTCATTTGGAAAAGAATGGGAAAGCTGATTAAGGATTTTGTATATGAAGTTAGAGAATATATACACAACTTGTAGGAATTTAAAAAAAAGGAGATGGAATCTAAAAAAGAACTAGTTTTATGGAAATGATATGAATTAGGTTCTGGAATGATGACTGATATAAATTATCATGTGCAAATTTAAATTCCAGATTTTAAATAAAGGAGATGTAAGAAAGTAATTTAAGGTTGAAAATGTGAGGCTGACAGGAGTTAGTCTACCATAGTCAAACAAGTCCTCAAGAAGAAAGCGTTTTAACTTTTAAGGAAGGTTGATGACCTGAGTGTAACAAGAGTTGCTGTACCGTAATCATAACTAATGGGTCTTGAGTGAACTGTTGGAGCTGGTTTTGTTCCTCCTAAATTATTTGATCTTGTTAAATGCATGATACTAGATCAACTAGATCTTTCTGGATTCTTTCTGATGGTCTTCATACCACTTTCTTGTGATCTTTCTTCTATCCTGAGTCTCCTCTGGATTCTTTCTGATGGTCTTCATACAACTTTCTTGTGATCTTTCTTCTTTTTGCAGTCCCACTTGCACCCAAGTGCAAGGTCTTCTGGTTCATAACCATTTTACTATACCATTTCTGTGTATTTTGGTGTCAATATCTCATTTGTATTTCGTCTAGTATCTTCACAAGGAGTTCACTATAATTGGAAAAGAAACTCTAGGTTTTTATCAGTTCTTCATAATTTCACAAAAGAATGCTTGTCGACCTCAATTCTCCATAACTTTGCAAAAGAATGCTTTCAAACTGCTATCTAGCGAGTATCCTTTTTTTTTTTTAATTTATAAATTTCAAAAAGTGGGTTCGTTGTAGATATGGCTATTTGCAACATGAAATCTGGAATATCTCTTGGCTCTCAGGTATCTGATTACGTCTTGTTGTTTATCTCGGGCTAAAGTTGAGAGCCAGGCTTCATGCCCTCCTCTCCCCAACCACCCTGTTCCTCTCTTTCTCAAACATCAATTCATTATTTTTCATAGCTTCTTTTTGCGCAATAAGTTGATGTGGATTTCAAGTTGTGCTAAACTAAAATATGCACCTCAAAACTGGCTTCACCACTTGCATTAGGTATCATTATAATGTGGCTGATTCACGGTTGGCGCAACATGTGGAGAGAGGAAATGAAGATGGTCTGCTTATAAGCTGTGTTGCATCGTGCTCCAATTTGTGGGCACTTATTATGGATGCAGGAACTGGTTTCACATCTCAGGTTTATGAATTGTCCCCTTTGTTCCTTCACAAGGTATGGATTCACATTATGGAATTTAGCTTTTTAGTAACTTTTGAATTTCCATTGCCATTATTTGCTTAGACCTTCTGCTGCAGGAATGGATTATGGAACAGTGGGAGAAAACTACTATATCAGCTCTATAGCTGGTGCTAACAATGGAAGTTCTCTTGTAGTGATGTCTAAAGGTTAGTCTCTTTCATTTGGGGTTTGTGATCCATTTGTCTGACTTTTTCATCGACATCGCTGAACATTGATCAATGTAAAACCATTGTGAGATAAGTTGAAAATGAATTTTAGAAAGCAATGTATGATGTCAATTTTGACTAATAATTGTAAGCAAATTCAAATCAACTGTTGTAGTGCAATCCTTTTGTAACTCTTTGTGAATGTCGTCCTGTGTACGCTTTACTTAGTTTTACATTGTCAAAATGGTCCGCAGAGCTATAAAGATAGGTCTGTAAATTTAGAACAAAACTCTAGGAAAGATTTACCCCTATGACTATGTTAAGACTCAAATTAACATTAATTAAGGATGGAGTCATAAAATTGAATATGGAAACATCTAAACACAGCCTAAATGACTAGTTGCATCCTATTTATTTGAGACAATTCTCGTTCCTGTATGCCAAGATGACCTAAAATGTCAAGGTCATTGGTTCGTGACTTTTGTCCATATAAATTGTGTAAGAACCATGGAGGAGATATTCTCCGTTTGAACAGTTTTGACTGCTGAACTTCTGGCGATGGTTACTGCTGTGCCTTTTGGGATGACATATTTTTTGAGGTCTCAGCCTATCGAATAGATGGCTCCTTCCTGGTCTAATTTAGAACATCCATGACTGCAACTAACACTAGCTTAACATTCTGTAAGACAAAAAAATACCCAACCAGGTGAGTTTCATGGTCTTTAACGAACTGGAGCTTGTCCATTCCCCTCCACCTGGCAATCAGAGGTTCTGGGTTCAAGTCTTGGGTGGTGTATCCCCATAGTATTGGGATCTGCAATTATTATAATACAGGTGGATTTTCCACCCTCTCTCTCTCTCTCTCTCTGAAAACAAGGAAAGGAGAGAAAGCTATGTTCTTTCATATTTTTGTGTTCATGTGGCAGTTCATCCTTCTAGTTTATTCTGTATAAGCCAGACATTGAATCCTCTTCCCCCCCCTCCCCCCAAACTATCTTCCTTTCAATTATATCAGATCTCTAATGGAATCTGCAATCAAACTCTTTCAGGCACGCCATATACACAGCAGTCTTACAAGGTTAGTGAATCTTCCCCTTCAAATGGATAACAAAAGTGGAAAGAAGGATTTCATGTCACGTCGATGGCAACTTCTGGAAGCCGATGGGGAATTGTCATGTCCCGGAATGCTGGCTTTAGTGATCAGGTTTGGTCGCATTACTTATACACCTAAAATTACTTCAAGTAAAAGCTTCTTGTGGTGAATAAGAATCTTCGTGTCTGAATGTTGGCCTAAAACCATAAAGCATTGCATTCAACTTTTACCATTCACGTTATCTTATGCTTCGCAAGACTTTGCAGAGAAAAAAAATTGCCAATTTTCAGTATTGCAAAAAAGGGTCAACATTTTTGCAGGAATAATCTGCTTCCCATTTTGGACCATCATTGGCCTGCCCTGAAGAGTACTGCTTAAACGCATAAAGTTGTCACGCTTGTTACTGTTATGAGGGCAAGGGCACAATGGTCCACTACAGTCCAAATGGACCATCTCTACAGAAACGAGATAATTGTTACTTTTCTGCAAAATTAAGAAACTTCTGGACACCAGAACAACCACTGTTCTTTGGTAATTATCCTTTGATATAAGATGTTTAAATGCCCTGGTACAATTCAGCTAGATATTCCTCCTGTGACCAATGAAAAACTAGTTTAATTTTTGCCGCTGCCTTTATGGCGCCCATCATGTGTTTGGATTTTTGAGATACCGTTCTGATACGCTTATGCTTTGTAGTCACTCTGGCACATGCTTGAGACCTTGATTTTCCAGTGTATTGGTTCTTTCATGGTGCTAGCTTAAGCCTTCTGATGTAACAGAATTCTTCATGCTTCTTGACACCTCTCTTTCCCCAGGTTGTTGAATTAGATTTTCTCTATCCAAGCGAGGGAATCCACAGGCGTTGGGATAATGGGTATCGCATCACTTCAATGGCTGCCACTTGGGATCAGGCTGCCCTTATTCTAAGCGTGCCCAAGCGCAAGCCTGGTGATGAGACTCAGGAGACCCTTCGAACCTCGGCATTCCCAAGTGCTCATGTTAAGGTAAAGTATGATTACATTTTTTTTACATTAATAAATTTGCAACATTCCAAGAAGTTCTATTAATGGTGATTTGATGCTTCAATCTCAATTAATGTAAAGAAAAATGATGAGAAATAGTAACATCAATCATAGCAACCGCATCATTCTGTAGATGGTTAGGTGCTGGTCCAGTGCAATTGAATGCCTGTGATAAATATCTGGACTGCTTTATGCATACATTCTTCGGCTAATTTCATATTGCTTTTTAATTTATTATTTATTTATTTATTTATTTTTTTGGGTACGTGCAGGATAAATGGGCCAAGAATCTTTATCTTGCTTCTGTGTGCTATGGACGCACCGTGTCATGACATTTATGCCAACCTTCATTTCAGTTCTGGGAGCAGGGTTTTCCGGCCTGAGTTACATTTCGCATGTACATGCATCAATGCCCGAACTAGGGAAACCAAGCCATGCAGCCTTATTTATTTACTGTTCTCCTTTTGATTGTAGATTTTCATCCAGTGAAATTAACTGCGGAGGACTGAGATTCCGTTGTATAATGTATGCTTATATATATACACCATGAAAAGGCCCAACTCTGAAGGCCCGATGCATGTAAGAAGCAAACTCTGCACTGAAACACCATTCAAACAGTTTTAGGAGAACGCTATCCATGGTTAGCAAAGTTCATTTAAGAGTTTGAATGATCGAACAAAATGTCTGTCCGTCATGGCAACCACGTATGGGAATGTTTAGCATAGCCCATGGGAATTCAGATTCGGACCCATTTCTCTGGCGGACTCTGAAGTGCTTCATGCCGTCTAAGAGAGCTGTTTCGGTTTGAAGGAATGCTGATCTGTGTCTAATTTAGCTTCAATGTATGCCCTTGAAGTCACTTTACGGCAGGAGTTGAGAAGAGGTAGATCATCCAAGCGGTCGGAAGATGGTAATTTGTCAAACCTCATGATGGAGAGGGTCATTCTCATCTGCGCCAAACTGATTCAAGAAGACATGACCATGAAAAGATGTGATTCCAGTGGATGGTTGTGGTCCCTCGTTTGGTGGACGGTGTGGACCAGCGTGCGTCAAGTCAGGAGGATTTTTTGTGACCTGTAGGGCTCGTTTGGGGAGTTTGTTGTCCTGCGTTGCGCTCCAATATGGTAGGGCTCACTACCAATTTTTATGGTCTCTGTCAGAAATCCAGCAAATTTGCCAAGAAGCAGCGACAGCGTATGTCTGATTGTCTGTGATTCCGTGGAGTTCGTTTCTGTTTTTGAGAAGGCAGGGGGTGAATCCCCAGTATGCAAACATCAGAACCTTTAAGACGTTTGATAGTATATAATTCTGATTATTCATAATTTTGTAACAGCTAATCAGATTATATTATTTATTTTTTAATTTATAGATAATATTATATTATATGTAATACAGTATTATCTTTAAAAAAAAATAATCTGATTGTCTAGGAGGGTGGTTATATAATTACATGTAATTTATAATTCTGTAATTTTACAACAAGATAATTTAAGGGCTAAAATATCTCCATCAAAATAAATTAAAATAAATAATGGACAATTCTAATCGATGAAAATAGAAAAGAAATATAATGGGTGATGTTACGAAAATGATTGATCTTAATTTTATTCTTTTAAAAATAGATAATAATCAGTAAAGAAGAAAGTACTTTAGAAAATTAATTTATATTTTATGTAATCTAAATTGTATACTAAACACTGTAATATATAATTCTCTGTAATTTTACAACAATATTACTGCATGTATCAAATATTAAATATAAATTTTTATAATTTATCAGATAATCATATTTTCTCTGTAATCACATTATTATAGTAATATTACGTATATAATGCACTAAACGTCACCTTAGAGGGAAGGCTAGCGTGTTATCCCTTCTAGTGATGGACACCATCACGCCTCGGTCAAGAATTAACGTTGATTTTTTAAAAAAATTTAAGGAATAACTTAGCTCCAGTACCCATCGATCTTAACTCTTCAAGCGGGTGCACGTCCATAAAGGCATTCACATGGTATGACAGTATCATACGCATATGGTAGTGTTTCTTTATCATTTCACGCATAGGTAGCCACCATTCATCTATAAAAATGCCTGGAGAGGGCAATTGTCGCATTTGAAGCATGCAGCCAATATATATATATATATAACTAAAAGAACATGCAGCCAAATGAGCAATGGATGAATTTGTTCCACGTGAGTGTCACTACTGAACTTCAAGGTCAAGCTGAGGTCGGTAGGGCAAACTGGGCCGAGATCAATGTGTTTATTGTTGGTCCTCAATCGGATGACTGCTGAACTTGAAATGAAGCTTTCTTGCTGGAGTTTTTTCGATAGAGGAACCTCTAATGATCAAATTAGTTAGAATTCAGAGAATAAGAAAGAGAGACTGAGGAACGAGAGTAGTAGAATGAGTCTCAAAGGATTTATCTGAGAGTCCCTTGCCCTCTTCTATTTATAGAGAGAGATTGAAAGCCATTTTCACGATAAATGATGCATGCAGTAACCGTACAACAACATTTATTCGTGATTTAAGTGTACTGTAATGATTAATTATGTATCTCGATGATTACGAGTATTTTAATTGTGCAATAATAGTTGTCGGTATAACCATCACTGATATTGTGGGTCGACACGATGGATCTTCGGACCGTCCATATATGAGGTAATGAGGGCAGTCATGCGGAGCTGGTCCCACCTCAGACAATACCAAGCTTAGTTGAAATATCCTCCACATCACTGAGCAACCTAATGCATTGCTTTAGGCTTCATCTCTAAAATGTTAGCCGCTCACTTCACACGTCCTGTTAGATGCCAAAATATAATCACATGTTGACACAATTTCTGTCTAGTTTAATCTTTTTTTTTTTCTCGAGAAAGGTCTACAGGCAAAAAAGTTGCATTTAGATTCCGGTATGTGAGGGAGGGAATAAGTAGATGGATAGGAGGAATGCAAGTTAATAGTTCTAGCATAGATTCTTGAACCTTTTGATCTACCCGACAAACCCAGTTAACATTTGGCCTTTTTGGTTTAGCTAGTAAAGCTTTCTGGACTAATCAAATTTAAAGCCCTCAATAGGCAGTCAAAAACTTTATCATAGAACCAGTTACTCTTGCTAAGATGATGAAGGACATGCAATTGGCTTCTCGGAGCTCCCTATCAAATTGGCTTGTCCGAAGAAGCACCAAGGCTTTCCCCGAAATCACCGTCTTGCTTTCAGCAGCAGTCCTATTATCGTTATCTGCAATGGGACATGATGTGCTTGATTACTTAAACTCTATATTTCCATCTGAAGATACCAATAGGATGAACTACTATCTGTGCCTGCTTCATTATTTGAATTTTTTTGGTAGACATTTTTATGTTTTGTGTTACTTTGAACACAAACATTTTTCAACATAATGGGTGACTATAAATGGATATCATAATTTTGTTCGATAGCTCCTTGAAAATTTGAACCTTGCAAAGTTCTTTTTAATGTTCTTGAGTCTGGTCGCTGCCATCAAATTTCATTAACATGAGTGAAGCCTTTGTTTTCGCAAAGGCCAATGTTCATACAGTCTAATGAATTGACTTTAAGATGATAATATAATTCACTACTAAATAATGGATGATTGAAAACTTTTGAGCTTTTGTCTTATGAGGATTGCCCATCAGGTAATTCCTTGGATCAAATACTTGACTTTGTTAAGAATACTCCGTTACAAGAACTAAAGAGATTAAACTTACATTTAGTTCATGATTGAAATCAGAATCAAAATTGAAATCTATTGGAATGAAAATGGGAATGGCCACATCTCTCAAGTCATTTGGTTCATGACCAAAATTAGAGTAGATTTTGAATACCAGACGAGAGTAGGGATTGGATTCTTGAAAATCAAAACATTCTCATTCCTCTCTAGAATTGAAATAGAAATGAGACTCTCTTCAACTAAATGGGTGGAATGGAGGTCGCTTGTTTCCGTGCCCATTCCAGAGTCCTAATCCTCCCAACTGAATATTGTCCAGATATATTTGTCATGTTGCTCATTTTCTGAAATGTTGGGAAGAAAGCAACCAGTCTACATGTATAACAAAGAGGTTGTTTCAAGACATGATTAATTTCTCAAACGGTCAACGAGCATAAGAGACAATGATTTGCTTACTAATTCTCACAAACCTCTATGATCAAGGGTAAGGAAGTTTAGAGAAGGGATGCTCATTGCGCTGGGTCAACCCATGGCATGCTCGACCTAGCCTGTATTAATTAGCAGAAGCTTGGCCCATTATCTTTATGGAGGGGATCGATCTCAGATCACAAAGATTTAAAATCTTTAGTAGTGCTGTAAACTTATTGTTTAGTTCCTGTGGAACTTTATCATTCATAGGTTAATCTCGTTGATTACTTGCCATAAACTCATTCAATCTTTAGTGCTGCTTGTTTTGATACTGTGCTACATAGGTCATCTTGTCTTCATAGGACAAGGCCTAGTTGTTGCTGGCTAGAGATCATTCACTTATGCTATAATGCTGTGTGCAGGCCTTCTTAATGTGGGGGACAGAGAATACATATGGATCATCTGCTGGTGCCATGCATCTATTGCTGAACACATCCTTGACCAAATGGGAGCTCCCTCCAATTGTTCATTTGCTGAGGTTTGAGGAGATTTTGCAACATCGAGAATCTTTCTACGTAAACTAAGCAATTCATCCAATATTGGTATGTGACATCTAATCAGAGTTTCTTTTCTCCCCCTTAATAATTTCCCCTGTATAAGATTGTGTGATGGATTGATGCTATTTTATGCTGTTATGCAGAATCAATATGTGAATATACCTAATTTGAAGGAACTGCATTTGAGGATGATTGCTGGAGGTTCAAGCAGGGCTTTTCCTTGGGATTGCAACATCTTAAGACGATCTGCATGAATGACTTCATGCAAAGTAAAGATGTTACCCATCAGAAGGTGAACAGCAAGAAGTTGAATAAACTTTTAAAATATTGAGAATACACTGCAACAAAATAGATTATTAACGATAAAATTTTTTATCGTTAATAACTGATTTTTATTGTTAATAATCAATTTCATCGCTAATACATATTAGCGACGAAATTTTGATCGTTAATTTTCATCGCAAATAATTCTGTCATTGATAATATTTTACGACGAAAAAAATTTTAAAAAAATTTCATTGCTAATAAAAAATATTTACGACGAATACTTCTCATCGTTAAAACTAAAAGACGAAAAAATTTAATCTAAAAAAATATTTACGATGAAAAATCATCGGTAATAAATATTAAATTAATAGCGATGAAATTATTTTCGTCGCTATTAGTTCCAAAAGTTTTAGCGACGAAAAATTTACATCGCAAAAGATATTTTTTGCAATAAAAATAATTCATCGCTATTAATTTAATAAAAATAATAAAATTGAATAATATTAGCACGAAAACTTTCGTCGCAAATAAGTTAATTTTCGACGAAAATTTACGTCCCTAATAATTATTTGTGACGAAAAATTATTCATCACTGTTAATTATATATTTATTAATAAATTAAATTATGTTAGTAAAATATTTTTGACGATGAATATTTTGTCGGGAATAATTCCGTCGC
>KE504633.1:2639165-2664298 GCA_000441515.1 Elaeis oleifera | reverse complement strand
TCCCGTCCTCGGCCCGAACACACCAAAAGAGAAAAGATGAAGTTGACTCACCTCGACTGCGGCGGCGGTGGCAGAGGAAACTGGGACGATGGAGGAAATTAGAGGCATGACACACGAGACGCCGGGGGGAGGAAGCTCGTCGGAGGAGGAGAAGAAGCCGGACTGTCACGGGGGGACGAGGAAGAAAATGAGTTTCTAATGGAAGTTGATGGGACGCGGGGTATTAGCGACATAAATTTTAGTCGCTAATAATAAATTTCATCGTAAATAATTTGAATGAAAAATATTTGCGATGAACAAAAATTTTTGTCGCTAATAAGATTATTAGCAACGGAAATATTTTCGTTGCTACTAGTTCCCATCAAAAAAAAAATTTTTCGCTGAAAAAATTATTCCCCGAAAAAATATTATTTATGATAAAAATATAGAATTTTATCGCTTATTACATAATTAGCGATGAAAATTTTTTCCATCGCTAATATCAATAAAAATAATTTTTATTTAAAAAGAATTTCTCCTGACTAAGTCTTGTTTTCTGTATTATTTTCTTCCATTCATCTCTTAGCTACAATAATGCAATAATATATGTATATATGTGTGTATATATATATATGTGTGTGTATGTGTGTATATGTATATATGTATATATATACACATATTTTTTTAAAGTGATTTTAGGTTCAAAGTGATTTTACTAAAAAAAAGGAGTAGCAGTTCCGACCGGATATAGATTGGATCATGCAGGAAGCATGAACTCCGGTACCCAATGGGCTATCATGAAAAAAGTATAGAAAACTTAGCCAACGAGGCCTAATGCATCCCATTAACATGTTCAATACCATTTGCTTGTGTGCAACGCACTCTATATAGATACTTAAAGAGGATAAAAAGTATAGAGGATAATTGAACAATACTGTAACAAGATACATAAAAGAATCAAAATCTAATTACCAACCTGTGAGTGTACTCCTCCTCCTACATGCTGTCATCTCTGGGTCTGAGACAGACTCAGATTTTCCATGATGTATATATATATAATAATGTAGACACCCAGGGGTGCAACTCTACCATCCTCTAGATTTACCATCATCTTTATTCTAGGACCACCCTTCAACCTTCTCATGCCCCAATATTTGCGACAACATAATCTTCATAGGCCATGACTTTTCACATGCCTTTTATATACACATATCTTAATATTCTACTTAACTTTACTTTGCACATATTATTTTTAAAATTATCTTATAATTTTATAATATAAAAAATTATTATAATATATATCCTTCAATATGAAAGTTTTTTAAAATTTTTAAAATATTAATGATAAAATTTTTATCGTTAAAAAATCTTTTAACGACGGAAAGCACTATATCCGTTGCTAATAGTTTAGTTTTTAAAATTTATTATTTTTAAATATTAGTGATAAAAAATTTACATCATAAATAATTGATGATTTACGATCATAAAATGATTTATCATCGTAAATAGTTCATTATTTACGATGAATAGTTTCCATCGTAAGTTATCTTTTATTTTAAATTTTAAAACATGCTTATTGATGACAGAAAACATGTTTCCGTCCCTAATAATTGAATTATTAGTGACGGATACACTTTTGTCGCAAATAGTTTATAATTTATTTTAGTTTTATTTTTTAATTATTTACGACTAAAAAATTTTATCATGAAAATACTTTATTAGCGACAAATATTTTTCTTAAGTCACAAATACCTTATTTTTTGAATTTTATTTTTTTATTTCTCAGTTATTAGCGATGACATATTTCGTCGTAAATTATCAATATTTTTTGATGAAAAAATATATTTCCGTCGCAAATATTCTACTTATCTACGATGTTTTTATTTTCATTGCAAATAATTTTTATGTTTAAATTTTAATTTATCTAACTTTTTAAAGTATTAACGATGAAAATTTCATCGTTAATAATTCTTATTTGTGATGTAAAATCATCTTTCGTCGCAAATAATAAAATTATTTGCGATGCAAACTTACATCGTAAATAATTAAAAATATTTATTTTTAATTTTCTTAACTTACTAGTGACGAAAATTTTTAGTCGTAAATAAGGATTATTGATGATGAAAATGTGATTTTCGTCGCAAAAAATTTGACTATTACCGACGAAAATACTTTCATCGCTAATATTGTATATTTGTAATTTAAAAATAATTTTTATTTACGATAAAAATATTCATCAAAAATATGCTATTTATTACGATGGAAGTTATTTTTTGTTGCTAAATTTTTTTATTTAAGATGAAAATTTGGAATCATCGCAAATATTTTATTATTATCGATGAAATTTTTTTATGTCATTGATATTCGTATTTGTAACAAAATTATTTCGATCGTAAATAAATTCATTTCTAAAAATCTTTTCTCTTGTAGTGATATGAGATTAAGTTGATAGAGTATCTGCGGAGACATTCGTACTCATTGAGGTACACCTTCGTCAGAAGTTGCATGATCAGGAGTTCCCATAGAACATGAATAAATTCTAAGCTGATACACGATATCAGAAAAGCAGTTGGACTTTCTGAGAGATTCTTTAGATGTTACAATGTGTTTCTTCTAGCACTTCAAGGGGTTTTTCTATGGTGCAAGTTAGCTTTCACCAATTCTTTTTGCTTCATTTCTTCTGGTTGGAACCTTAGATGTAACAATCTTATCCATTGTATCGGAATACTTTAGAGTCATTCTTTGCACTTATAAAAATTCTCCTACAAAATTATGAAGGGTGGAGACACATTGAGTCTGTTGTCCACTTAAAAGAGATAAAAATCTGCAGTGTGGTAAAATTCCTGATATGGTATGGAACTTGAGAAAACTTGCATTCAAGTTATACAAGAGATATTGTTGGGGCAATTAGACCTATTCCCCTCGATTCACGATCGGCCATCCGAATATTTATTGGTACCCTGTAGAGAACCGTCAAAGGCGGACTGCTGAACGAGTTCTGGTTCAACTATGATATTTACAAGGCTCATCATCCGACTTTCTATCTATGACAAGGACACGGGCATCCGACTATCAGTCCGACCACTGAACAAGTTCTGATTTGACTGTGATATCTACAAGACTCATCATCCGACTTTCAATCTGCGATAAGGACACAGACATTCGACTATCAGTCGATACATCGAAAGATAGTCGGTAATTCCTAATTGACTTTCCTAATGGATCTAAGTCAACCATAACGGTTCGATCGACTTCATAACCGATGGCCACTCGGTATGTCAGAGTCACCAATTGATGGTCGGTCGGTAAATTACAAGCAGCGATATATAGTCGGTATGCCCACATCACCGACATATAGTCGGTATATCAGAAATATTGGTACATCCCCATCACCGATATACAGTCAGTATATCAGAAATATCGGTACATCCACATCACCGACACACAGTTGGTATATCAGAAATCGCTAGCGCAAAGAGTGCGTAACGGCTACTTACCACGATTATTAGTGGGTATTAACTGTCCACTTTACGATCATATAATATTGGGATAAGCAGGACCCCATGTGCCAAACTATTACAGACAGTTACACCCAAATTGCCTTTATAAAGGAGAGGTAAGGGAATAGGAAGGGTAAAACACTTTTGGGCTATTATTCTATCGAAATCTACTTTCAACTATCCTGTTCACCACTTCCTGCTGACTTAGACATCGGAGAGTCTCCACCGGATATAACTTCGATCAATGTGGATTTTTGTAGGTTGCTCTTCACTGGAGTCAGAGTACTCGGGGATTGGCTATAATAGATTGGGGTGCCAAGAAGGGGATGAGAACGAATCTAGTTATGGCAAAGATGAGCCCAAAACAATTCAATCGGCTCCGTCAGGCAATTTTCCTACTAGGAAGATCTTCCACCTCCACCTCCAATGGCAGAGCTCAGTTCTTCACATCTGGTTGTTACAACGGATGCACAACAACTCGCTATTTTAATGCAGCAGATGAAAATACTGATGAAGGTAGTATACAGCCTCCAGCAGCAGCAAACACAGTAGTAACTGATAGCGGAAGAGCCGGTGGTGCATATAGTGCCATCCAGGCACAGTCGCCGTGTCCCTCGATGATCTTCTTCTTCATCTTCAGAACGATGATCGATTCGAAATTTCCATCATGTCGAGCCACCACCTTCCCAACACTCTCATCGTGCCACTTGACGACAGCGATAGTCTCTTTCCCCCTTTTGCCACCATAGTGACAAGAAGGGGAAGAGGCCACGCACATCCTTAACTTCCTCATCCAGTTCTTCGAGGGATTCTACCTTTCCATTCTCCCAGCAACAGCAGCTTAACAACTGTGAACGTAAGTCCAGAAAATCAACCACCGACTTGCCCAATTCAGGTGGATGGTCGGAGGTCCTCCAATAATCTTGGTATCCACACTGCTCCACCCTTCTTCCAACGCATCTTAGATAAACCGATTCTGACTCGATTCAAGATGCCACAGATGGAGCCTTATGATGGCTCCATCGACCCCGTCGACTACTTGGAGAGCTGCAAAGCTCTCATGATGATTCAAAGGGCAACCGACGCCCTCCTATATCTTGGCTTCCCGACTATCATTTGAAAAGTTGCTCGAGCCTGGTATTCTGAGCTCTAGCTAGGAAGCATCCACTCTTTCAAGTAGCTGGAGCAATCGTTCATGGCCCACTTCAGCACCAGCAGGAGGATGCTACGAACGTCGGACAGTCTCTTCTCCATCAAGCAGAATGAAGGTGAGGCTTTGAGAAGCTTCATGGCGTATTTTAACACCACCACACTTGAGGTCCGAGACCTCAATGAAGATATGGCCATCTCTGTCATGAAGAGGGGTTTGAGAGGATCCAGGTTCGCATATTTCTGAATAAAATTCTTCCCCAGACATATGCTAAACTTCTTGAGCTTACATATAAATATATACGTGCAGACGAAGGTGCTACTGACCAACTCCAATCAGAAGAAAAGGTAAAAAAAGAAACAAAAGAGTGGAGCTCCGGTTGAATCAAGTCGGACGTCACATAGCAAAAGAGCTTCACCCTACCGACGGAGTCCAAAATCAAAAATTTAGTTCCAGGTATGACTCCTACACTCCTCTTTCTATCCCTCGTGCGTAAATTTTGATGGAGATCGAGAGAGAAAAGTATCTCCATCATCCCCATCAATGAAAGCACTATTGGGGAGTTACGACAAGAAGAAGTACCATCAGTTTTATCAAGATCATGGTCACGACATCGAATGGTGCATTCAATTTAGGGACGAAATAGAGTCTTGATTCGATGAGGTTACCTCAAAAAATTTCGATGCGATTGCCCGACTCAACCTCCTACTGATAAACAACCTCAGCATCAATTTGAGGGAGCAAACGATAATCGATGAATGACAGGAGTCATCAACATGATTTTCGGACGATCGAGAGACTGGAGGGCAAACTCTGAAGAAGAGTTGTTGAAAAAGTAACGATATGATAATGTAATCTCTTTTTCGGATGATGATGTTCGAGTACAAACTTCTTATGATGATGCTATCGTCGTCTCGATGATGATAGCAAATTATGATGTAATTTTTTTTTGTATATAATGAAAGCTTTACAGACGTGTTATTCTACTTTACTTTCTCCCAAATACAACTACCAACTGACTGACTCAGAAGAGTCTCTACACCTTTAGTCGGCTTCACTGGAGATGTAGTCAGTGTGGAGGGAGAAATTACTCTCTCTCTGACTGCAGGAACAGACCCACGATAAAGTACCATTCTCTTAACATTCACGATTGTCCGAGTTCTTTGGTTTATAATGCCATACTCGGATGACTGAGATTCAATGCGTTGAGAGTGGTTGTTTCAACTTACCATCTTTTATCTAATTTCCAACAAAGAGTGGAGTCAGGGAGATGCGAGGGGATCAACAACTGGCCCGTTGCTGCTTTATGATTTTAGCCGAAGGCAGCAAGCCTGAAGACCCTCTGTCTGTTGATAAATTAGACCAAAGTGATAATGAAGAAGGGGAGAGCTAGTTGAACAACTGATTTTGATCCCATTAAGAGAGGATGATCCAACTAAAACTATTCAAATCGGGCCATAGCTACTTGAGTTGGAGCGAAAGCAACTAATAGAACTATTGAGAGCCAACATCGATATTTTTGCTTGGTCGGCAACCGACATGCCTGGGACTTTTCAAAATAATACCTCACCGATTGAACGTCGATCCAAAAGTTAAATCGGTGAGATAGAAGAAAGACCTTTTGCATTAGAGAGGCAAAAAGTCATCGATGAAGAAGTGGACAAATTTTTATAGTAGATTTCATCAAAGAAGCCAATTATCTGGATTGACTGGTTAACATCATGATGGTAAGAAAAGTCAATAAAAAATGAAGAATCTACATCGACTACACCAATTTGAAAGAAGCATATCCGAAGAATAGCTTTCCTCTACCGAAGATCGATCAACTAGTTGATGCAATATCGGTGCACAGACTCCTGAGTTTCATAGATGCCTTCTCGGGATACAATTAAATCTAAATGGCATCCGAAGATGAGGAGAACACAACCTTCACAACCGATAAAGGCATTTACTACTATAAGGTGATGCCATTCGGCTTGAAAAATACCAGAGCAACTTACCAATGATTGGTCAACAAGACGTTTAAGGCACAAATCGGGTGTAACATGAAAGTTTATGTTGATGATACGCTGGTGAAAAGTGTCGAAACTCATGACTATATTCGAGACTTAGAAGAAGCCTTTGGCATACTTTGACAATATCGGATGAAGTTGAATTTGATCAAGTGTGCATTCGAGTTGACTGCTGAAATTTTTTAGATTTTCATGTTGCAACGAAAAATTGAGGGTAACTCAAAGAAGATAAAAGCTATTATTGACATGAAGCATTCCAGTTTCAAGAAGGAGATACAGCAACTGAACAGAAGGACTGCCGCACTCAGCCGATTCATTTCAAAATCGACAAAAAAGTACCTGCCCTTTTTCAAGACCCCACAGCAAATGAAGGACTTCTTATGGTCGGATGAATGTCGACATTCCTTCGAAGACTTAAAAAAAATACTTGATATCTCCCCCACTACTCACAAAATCAAAAGAGCGGAAAGTGTTGTATCTTTACTTAGCAACTTCTTCAAAAGCAGTCTGCTCGGTTCTTATCCAGAAAGATGAAAATTGGATTCAACAACCAATATACTACACCAGCAAAGTACTTCACAACATCGAGACCAGATATTCGAAGGCAGAGAAAATGATTTATGCTCTGATCATATCGACTCAGCATTTTCAACCATACTTTTAAGCTCACTCGATGCCATCTTAACAGACCAACCTTTAAAGATGATCTTACATCGATCAGATACCTCTGGTCGGATAGCAAAGTGGATGATCAAACTCAGTAAATTCGATATACAGTATCGTCCACGATCATCAATGAAGGCTCAAGTCTTGGCCGACTTAGTCGTCAAATGTACTGTACCCGATGACAGACCTCGGCACAAATCTGACAACAAGTTAGAGCAAGTTGAGAATCCAAAGGCCAAACCTGAATCGGTATGGTGCTATATGTTAATGGAGCATTCAACGCCCAAGGGAGTGGAGCCAGCCTCATTCTCACCAACTTTGAAGAAACTGTAACTGAATATACCTTCGGTTCAACTTCAAAGTATCCAATAATCAAGCTGAATATGAAGCATTGCTAGCTGGCTTGAAAATCGTTAAAGAGGCTGGCACAGACAACTTGAAGGTCTTCATCGATTCACGACTAATCACCAGATAGATCAAAGGTGAATTTGAAGTCTGAGATCCAACCATGATAAAATATCTTCAAAAAATGAGGGATCTTGTACAAACTTTCAAATATTTCGAGATCTCTCACATCCCAAGAAGTGAAAATATGCGTGCTGATGCACTTTCTCGACTAGTAACTACTTCTTCTCATCTACTCGGTTGAACATTCGTCGAATATCTCGAATAATCAAGATCGATAAGATTGATGAAGTGCTATAAATAAATATTGAATCAAGCTGGATGGACCCAATTATTCAATACTTAATCGACGATACTCTTCCCAGGGATTCTTTAGAAACTAAACGACTAAGGTGGATAGCTTTGCAGTATGTCTTGATGAATGAACAGTTATATAAAAGATCGTTCTCTCTTTTCCTATTCAAATATTTGAGACCTACTGAAGCCGACTATGCTCTCCGAAAAATTCATGAAGGGATTTGCGAAAATCACTAGGAGGATAAATCATTGGCTTATAAAGTTTTACAACAGGAATATTATTGGCCTACCACGAAGAAAGATGCAGCTGAGCTTGTTCGGAGGTACGAGGTATGTCAAAAGTATGTCAACATATAGCATCAACCGGTCAGCCAATTGGCACCGATCATTGCACCATGGCCATTCGCATAATGAAAAATTGACATTCTTGACCCCTTCCGTCCAGCGGCTGGTCAAAGAAAGTTTTTGGTGGTTACTGTGGATTATTTCACCAAATGGGTGGAAGTTAAACTCCCGACGCAAATAATTGAAGGCAAGAAGGAAGATTTCATTTAGAAGTCTATCATATGTAGATTCGGATTGTCACATACCATCATCACCGATAATGATCGATAATTTGACAATCAAAATTTCAGAGAATTTTGTGCAAAACTTTATATCACGTACAAACTCACCTCCGTCGGCCATCCGCAATCAAATGGTGAAGCGGAGGTGATAAACCGAACGATTCTACATGGACCTAAGACTCGACTGAATGGAGCTAAGGGCTTATGGGTAGAAGAGCTATATCTTATGTTATGGGCTTATCGAATGACTCTTCGTATCCCAATAGGAGAGTCATCATTCAACCTTGCATATAGAACGGAAGCAATAATCCTATTGGAGATCGGATTGCCGTCAATGTGGGTCGAACAGTATGCAAAGTCAAGCAACTCCGACTATCGAAGAGCCAACTTAGACTTGCTCCTGGAGATTCGACAGCAAGCTCAAATAAGAATGGCCACATACTGACAAGGAGTGGCCAGACATTACAATACGAGGGTCAAATCGAAGGTCTTCCATTCTGGAGACTTGATCCTGAGAAAAGTAGAAGTTTCAAAATTCTTGGATCAAGAAAAACTATCTCCAAACTAGAAAGATCCTTACAGGGTGATAGAAACCCTTCACTTGAGTGCTTATCGACTAGAAGCCCTCGATGGAACAACTATTCCCTGAACGTGGAACACGGACAATCTGAGATTGTATTATCATTGAAGTTGTCTACATGTACAACCTATTTGAAATGATATGATTAGATTTCTACATTCCTTGAATACTCGACTATACAAATATAATGTCTGACTGACAACATACATATCGACCCAATCTCGATCGGACGACTGTACATGCCTACTCCGATCAGTCAACTCTACATATCAACATCGGGTGGACAACTATATATGCCGACTCAACTATCGTTGAGTGGAATAATAAGCCAACTCGACTTCGGTGGAGAGAAAATATACCAACTCAACTCCGATCGGTTGAAGGATATTCGACTAGCCCCATATATCAGATACTTAGAAAATTCATGCCTATAGTTGGTTGATACCCGACTAACAGGCAAATCCTATGACTCCAACTACCGATTGTTAGTCGGCATATCGATTGATGGTCGGTGGTCGATTGATATTCATCTACATTGGTAATGATTATCTACGACAAACGACACATTCAAGAAGTTCAACACTTAGAAAAAGTTATCTTCATTCATTTATCAATAAAGGATTACAAAATCAAACTAAGATCCGGTTATAAAAGAAAATCAGATTACAGTCCGATAATAAAAAAATAAAGACCTAAGACATCTATGCCGACTGCTACTGCTCGGTCTCCTCAGCTACTGCACTGGTCACCGTCGCAGCTCTGGTCTCCTAGCCTTCAACAGTAGCCAGTTTACTTTGATCGATGTGGGTACAGCTTCTTGGGCAGCCGCTTCATCGATCGCTTCACTTCAGCCGTCGGGACAGTGATGCTGCTCAGATCCAAGTTTGGGTAAAGATTTCTGATAGTATCTCTATCATCTTCATATCCGACCCAGTAGATCACATTGCCATCCTCGAGGATTTCATTCTTGAAGTCTTTAGACTTCTTGTAGTCCTCGACGGCCTGTTTCTGCATCCGACTGAGAGCCTCCCGAGCCGACTTCACCTCCTCCTTGGTGGAGGCCGACTCTGCATTGACCAGTGCTAACCGAGCTTCGGTGGCCCGATGCCTCTCTCATTCTCCCTCCAGTTCCTCAATACAATCATCACATTCCCTTCGGAGCTGACTAATCGTGTGCTTCTTCCTCTTGATTCGTTCCTCTTAAGATGTGGCCGACTGCTGAGCCGACTCTAACTCGGCTCTAGCCGACTCCAACTCAGTCTTCATATCGAAGATCGCCTCCTGATATTTCTCCTCTCATTCAATTGCCGCTCGAAGATATTCGACGACAGCAGCTTTATCAGTGTTTGCAACCACAACCTTATCAGCCCATGACTGATGGAGGTCCATGATCGCCTTGTACCTTCTCTCTAGTGCTGACATATCATACACCAGCTGAAAAGAAGAAGAGAAGAGTTAAGAAAAGAGAGCAAGTATAAGAAAGGCAGATGGAGGATGGAGTATCGACTTACACTGAGGATCGTCGGATAATATGACGAGAACATATCAGACACGATCTGACTCTTTTGTTCTCCCTGTCAGTCAGGACACGTGCAACCTCCAGAAGCCACTTAGCCAACTTTGGATTCACCAAAACTGACTCACCAATGGGAATCCGAATGTCGAAGAGCTCTGTGAAGTTCGTTGGAGCCCCATCATCAACCGAATTGCTAGTGCCTTCTCACATTCCTGTGCAGATGATTGATCTGTGGAAACCGCCATCCATTCGGTATGGATGGCACCTGAGATACAACTGGCTCTATGTTGATCGGTTCTGATTCAGACATGGGTGGTGCCCGAGATACCGTTGGCCCCTCGCTGGCCGGCTCTAGATTAGCAATCACGACAACATTGTCATCTCTTAGTTGCCTTGTCGGCGAGCGAACTTCGACTGGTAGTAGAGCCGTCGGAGTGGATAAGGCAACTACTACTTTGATGATGGCTTCAGGAATGACCACTGATGATGTGTCGGGCCGAACCTTCTTCGATGCATGAGAGGGATCTGTACTGGCAATGGGCCTCTTTTGGCGGCAAATCGTCGGATCTCATCTACCGAAAGTCACGCCGAAGGTCGCATAGCTGCAAGTAGAAATAATGACTTAATTACAAATTTGAAGTCAAAAAAAAATCGACTATGCTATACCTACGGTAAGCGTCGAACTAAGTCCAACGTCATAAAGAACCTACTCCATCAACAGCTAGCTCTTGTTGTCGAGGGACTTCCATATCTTTCAATCGAAGGAAGTCTTTTCGATCGATGGCATCGACTCGGCTGAGATCATTCGGGCTCACTCTCGGATCTTCCCAGATGGAAGGAAAGCCCCAAGCCAAAGAAGAAGAACAAAAAAATTTGAGTCTTTCATCATCGATGGAAGATGGAAGGCCAATAATGAAGGACTGACCCTCCTTGGGCTGAAGAATCTCCAACCCTCAGTCTTCGAATAAGGATGAAGAACAAAGAAAGCATGAAAGAGGGATGGTCTGGGATTAGTCGGAAACATATAACACAACAAGGTAAAGGTAATGAGAAGCCGAATAGAATTTGGAGCAAGCTGGACTGGACATAATCGATAATAGTCCAAAATATTTCAAACGAACTCTAGAATCGAAAATCGAAGATCAGTCCGAAGGTTCTTAACATAGAAAGCAACTTGATCTAGAAAAGAAAATCATCCGATCATCCAGACCAGGCACAGACAGTCGAAACTGCTTCGAGATGTAATACTGCTCTCGGAGATGAACGACTGTGGACTCGATCAGAGAGAAAATCTCTACTGTCGAGCCCAAAAGAGAACCGCCAATCGAACTAGCCGAGCGACTGTCCCGAGAAAGACTAGGGGCTCTATCTACGGATCTATCCTTATCTACCCTAGCCTTACTCTTGCCTTTCCTACTGCTACTTGCCATTGATAATGGGGGAAGAAAAATTTAAAGGAAACAGGAAAGTGAAAGAAAGGAGGATGATCTAACCTAAAAGCTAAAAAACTTGAGGAACCATGAAGACATGGGGAAGAAGAAGATGGCTTTGGAACTTTCGACTTCCACTAGAACTCAACGATATTCTTGATACCTACAGAGATCACTCGGGCTCTCAGAATTGTAGTAGAAGGTCCAAATGAGAGAAGAAAATGATCTTATATATATAGGACCCATCGACTGCTGAGATAGGCTCATTCGAATCAAGATTGTCCCAGATCCTAACACGTGGCTATGTCAGAATCGATCATCGTTCGGACCTTTCGATGCACATATCGCTAGATTGAGACACGTGGGCACAATTTGCGTGAATTGATAGGAGCCAACAACCATCAGATACATGATAGCTCCCAATTGGTTGAGATCAAATCAAATCAGATCATTCCATCGTCCGATCGACTGCAACATTAAATAACCATCTCCTTGAATCGACATCCTAATGATGATTGTATGATCATAGAAATGACAAACAACTGAAGATCTTTCGATTTTCGAGGGGATCATTAATGCCTGTAGCCAAAATGATCGTAAAATTGGAGCTCAAAATGACACGTGGAGACACTCTTCATCCAATGTGTCAAGCCACATGACTTTCAAGCCATGTGTCAAGCCACCTTAGATTTGGGAGTGGGGGGTAACTGTTGGGGCAATCGAACGTGCTCCCTCTGACTCATGATCGTTCATCCTAATATTTGTTGATACCTTATAGAGAACCGTCAAAGTCGGACCTCTGAACGAGTTCTAGTTCAACTATGATATCTATAAGGCTTATCATCCGACTTTCTATCTGTGACAAGGATACGGGCATCTGACTATCAGTCGGTACACTGATAAACAGTCGGTAATTCTTAATCGACTTTCTTGATGGATCTAAATCAACCATAATGACTCGATCGACTTTACAACCGATGGCCACTCAATATATCATAGTCACCAATCGATCGACAATTGATATATTATAAGTACCGACATACAGTCGGTATGCCCACATCACCGACACACAGTCGGTATATCAGAAATATCGGTATGTCCACATCATTGACATACAGTTGGTATATCAGAAACTATTAGTGCAAAAAGTACGTAACGGCTACTTACCATGATTATTAATGGGCATTAATTGTCCACTCTACGATCACATATTGTCGGGATAAGCAGGACCCCATGTGCCAAACCGTTACAGACAATTATACCCAAATTGTCTATATAAAGGAGAGGTAAGAAAACAGGAAGGGTAAGATACTTCTGGGCTATTAGTCTATCGAAATCTACTTTCGACTATCATGTTCACCACTCCCACTGATTTAGGCATCGGAGGTGTTGGGACAATTTAATCGACCCCTGATTCTGACTCTGAATCGATCTCATGAACATAAAATACCGACTAACGATCAGTTGGCCGACATACAGTCGGCCATCCTCAGTCATTGACAGACAATCACGATAACTTGGTTAATCTCAGATCGATGACTATCGACATATCAGAGTTACCGATCGATGCTCATTCGGATCTCCTTGACTACCGATATACGATCGACATACTCTTATTACCGACATATAGTCGGCTTACCTAAAATTGCTAGTACAGAAAGTGCATGCTGGTCAAAATATGATCAATGGCGAGTATAACTATCCATCTCATGATCACATAATACCAAAATGTGTGAGACCTATGTATCTAATCGTTACAAATGGTTACCAACTATTCGTCTATAAAAGGAGATAAATGAACAGCACTTGGTAAGGCACTTCTGGGCTGAGACTGTCACTTTCAAAATTCTATCTGCTGTTCACCATTCCTCACTGACTTAAGAATCAAAAGGTTTTCGTCGGATACAACTCTAATCAGTGTAGACTTCTTTTGCAGGTGCTCTTCTTCGATGATGGACACAATAGGAGATTGGCTGCAATAGATTAGCACGCTAGGAAGGGGGTAAATACGAGCAACTATGGTGAAGATCAGAACTCAACATTCTATAGGATCTTTGAGACAGTCTTTCTACTGGAAAGATATTCCTCCTCCATCTCCATCGGCAAAGCCCAATTTTTTGCATCCTGTAGTCACTACGGATGCACAAATTACTGCCCTAATACAGCAAATGAAGGTATTAACGGAGACAGTCGATAGTCTCCAACAGCAACAAACACAACAGCAGTAGCAACCGTCGGTGGAGGAGCTGGTGGTTCATTCAGTGCCGTCTAGGCACAGCCGCCATCCTCCACAGCATTCACCTCCTCATCTCCAGAGCGACGATTGATTCGACACTCACATCGAGACGAGCAACGATATTCTGACACTCCCTCATGCCGCCCGTCCTTCACGATGTTCTCCCTCTCCTTCTCATGTACATAGTATCAAAAAGGAAAAGACCGCGTACACCTTCTGCTTCTCCATCTTCAAACTCTTTGGAAGATTTTACCTCTGGATTTTTCTTACAACGATGACTTGACAACTACGAGCGCAAATTCAAGGAGATCGATTGCCAACTTGCTCGACTTCAGGTGGAAGGTCGGAAGTCCTCCAACGGCTATGATTTTCATGCTGTCCAATCTCTCTTTCAGCGTATCCTAGACGAACTGATTCCATCTTGATTCAAGATGCCACAAATGAAGCCATACAATGGCTCCATCGATCCAATCGATCATTTAGAGAGCTATAAGGCTCTCATAATGATCCAGAGGGCAATCGATGTCCTTTATGAATCGGCTTTCCGACGACTATTTGGAAGGCTGCTTGGGCTCAATATTCTGGCTTCAATTGAGGAGTATAAACTCCTTCGAATAGCTCGAGCATTCTTTGTGGCCCACTTCAGCACTAGCCGAATGGTGCCACGGATATCAGACAGTCTCTTCTCTATTAAGCAAGGTGAGATAGAGACGTTGAGAGATTTGTGGCTCGCTTCAATGCGGCCATACTTGAGGTCAGGGATCTCAATGAAGATATGATCATATCGACCATGAAGAGGGGTCTGAGGAGATCCAAATTCACCTATTCTTTGGATAAGACTTTCCTTCAGTCCTATGCTAAACTTTTGGAGCGCGCATATAAGTATATTCGCGCAAATGAGGGTGCTTCTGACCAATGCCAGATAGAAGAAAAAAGTCAGAAAAATGAGCAGAAGAAGAGTGGAGCTCCAGTTGAATCAAGTCGGTCAATCATAAATAAGCGAGCTTCACCTCAATGATAGAGTCCAAAGCCTAACAACTATGGCAGGTATGACTCCTATACTCCTCTTTCTGCTGTCCGTATGCAGATCTTGATGGAGATCGAAAGAGAGGAGTATCTTCGTCACCCTCCATCGATGAAAGCACCACTGAGGAGTCGTGATAGGAAGAAGTACTATCAATTTTATCAAGATCATGGACATGATGCCGAACAGTGCATCTAACTCAGGGATGAAATAGAGGCTTTGATTCGACGAGGCTATCTTGAGAAGTTTCGATGAGATCACCCGACTCAACCTCCCACCGACTAACAGTCTCAGCCACAAGCTAAGGAAATGATCAACAATTGGCTAATGATGGGAGTAATATTCATGATCTCTGGAAGACCAAAAGATCGGGGGGCAACTTCTGAAGAAGAGTCGGTGAAGAAACGATGATTTGATAATGTAATTTTTTTTTCGAAAGATGCTGTCTGGGGAATACAAATTCTCCATGATGATGCTGTCGTTGTCTCGACGATAATAACAAATTATGATATAAAATTTTTTTATTGATAATGGAAGCTCAACTGATATTCTTTTTACTCGACTTTTTTTCGAATGCGACTACCGACTAAGAAGAGTCCCGACGTCATTAGTCGATTTCACTGGAGATGCAATTACTGTGGAAGGAGAAATCACTCTCTCACTAACCGTAGGAATAGATCCATAATAAAGTACTATCTCCTGATATTTATAGTCGTCTGAGTTCCATCGACATACAATGCCATACTTGGATGACCTGGACTTAATGCCATAAGAGCAGTAGTTTCAACATATCATTTATTGATCCGATTTTCAATAAAAATGAAGTCGGAGCAATGCATGGAGATCAACAGCTTGCTCGATGTTGCTTCCTGATCTCTACACAGAATAATCGATCTGAATACTCTTTGTCCGTCGATAAATTGAACCAAGAAAAATAAAGAAAGAGGTGAACCAGTCGAGCAATTAGTTTTCATCCCGCTAAAAGAAGAAGATCCTGAGAAGACGGTCTAAATTAAATACAGCTGTCTGATCCGGAGCGGCAACAATTGGTGAATCTACTAAAAGCAAACGTCGATATTTTTGTTTGATGAGCAACTGATATATCAAGCATTTTTTCAGAAGTAATAACCCACCGACTGAACATTGATCCTAAAGTTAGGTCGATGAGAGAAAAGAAAGACTTTTTGCTCTTGAAAGGCAAAAGATCATCGACGAAGAAGTCGACAAGCTCCTCGCAGCTGGCTTCATCAGAGAAGCTAATTATCCTGATTGGCTCGCCAATAGAGTGATGGTGAGAAAAGCCAACAGAAAATAAAAAATCTGCATCGACTATACAAATCTAAATAAAGCTTGTTCGAAGGATAGTTTTCTTTACCGAAGATCAAGCAACTAGTTGATGCAACTTCAAGACATCAACTTTTAAGCTTCATGGATGCCTTTGTAGGATATAATCATATTCGGATGGCACCTGAAGATGAAGAGCACACAGCCTTCATAACCGACAAAGGCATATACTGTTATAAAGTAATGTCGTTTGGTTTAAAGAACACTGGAGCTGCTTATCAACAGCTAGTTAATAAACTATTCAAAACACAAATCAGGCAAAATTTGGAAGTCTACGTAGATGATATACTGGTAAAAAGTCCTCAAACTTTTGATCATGTTGGAGATTTGAAAGAAGTCTTTGGCACACTTCGATGATATCAGATAAAATTGAATCCAACTAAATGTGCATTCAAAGTAACTTCTGAAAAATTCTTTGGATTTCTTATGTCATAACGAGGAATTGAAGCCAGTTTTGAGAAATAAAGGCTATCATTAATATGAAGCATCTAAGCTTCAAGAAAGAGATACAATAACTTAACGGAAGGATCGCCGTACTTAACCGATTTATCTTAAGGTCGGCAGAAAGATGTTTGTCCTTCTTCAAGACTCTGAGACAAGCAAAAGACTTCTCATGATTGGATGAGTGCCGATAATCTTTTGAAGATCTAAAAGCATATCTGACATCTCCACCACTACTTTAAAATTGAAGGTGGGAGAAACTTTGTATCTCTATTTGATGACTTCGACGGAGGCAGTTAGTTTGGTACTCATCTAGGAGGATGAAAATTGAATTCAACGGCCTATTTACTACACCAGCAAGGTGCTTCATAATGTTGAAATAAGATATTAAAGGATGGAGAAGATGATCTATGCTCTAATCATATCATCACAGCGACTTCGCCCATACTTCCAAGCACATCCCATTGTTGTCTTGATGGATCAACCGTTGAAGGCGATTTTATATCGACCTGATACTTCAGATCGAATGACAAAGTAGACAATAAAACTCAACGAGTTTGATATTCAATATCGCCCACATCCATCGATGAAGGCACAAGTTTTGATCAATTTTATCATCGAATGTACCATATCTGATAATAATCCTAAGGATAAATTCAATAATAAAATAAAGCAAGTTGAAACAATCAAGCCTGACTTAACATCGATGTGGGTGCTACATATTGATGGAGCATCCAATGTACAAGGCAGTAGAGCTGGTCTCATCCTCACCAATTTTGAAGAAATTGTAACCGAGTATATCCTTCGATTTAATTTTAAAACTTCAAATAACCAAGTCGAGTATGCAGCTCTCCTAACTGGTTTGAAGATTGTCAAAGACTTGACATTGACAACCTGAAGATCTTCACCGACTTATAGTTGATTATCGAGCAAGTTAAGAATGAATTTGAAACCCGAGATCCCGTTATGGTGAAGTATCTTCAGAAAGTGAAAGATCTTATATTAACTCTAAAATATTTTGAGATCTCTCATATTTTGAGAACGAAGAATACTCGAGCTGATGCACTTTCTCGACTTGCAATAACTTTATTCAACTCGTTGGATCGGACATTCGTCGAATATCTCTAGCAACCGAATATTGATAAAATCGAAGAAGTGCTATAAATCAATGACGACCCATGTTGGATGGACCCGATCATCCAGTACTTGACAGATAGAACTCTACCTGCAGATCCTTCAGAAGCTCAACGACTTAGATGGATGGCCTCACAATATATTATGATGAATGGATAACTTTATAAAAGGTCATTCTCTCTTCTCTTACTGAAGCGTTTGAGACCAGCAGATGCCGACTATGCACTCTGAGAAGTTCATGAAGGGATTTATGAAAATCACTTAGGATGGTAAATCTTTGGCTTATAAAGTTTTACGACAAGAATATTATTGGCCACCATGAAGAAAGATGCAGCTGAACTCATCCGAAGATGTGAACCATATTAGAAGTATGCAAATATTCAATATCAACCGACTAGTCAGCTGACATCAGTTGTTGCACCATGGTCCTTTGCACAATGGAGAATCAACATACTCGATCTTTTTTCTCCAGCATCTGGTTAGAAAAATTCATAGTAACTGCCATTGATTACTTCACCAAATAGAAAGAAGTTGAATCTTTGGTACAAATCACTGAAAGTAAGATGGAAGACTTCATTCAAAAGTCAATCATACGCAGATTCGATCTACCACATACCATCATCACTGATAATGATCGATAATTCGATAATCAGAACTTCAAAAAATTCTGTACGAAATTTTATATTATGCACAAACTCACATCAGTCGGCCATCCACAATCTAATGGTGAGGTGGAGGTTACCAACCGAACAATTCTACATGATTTCAAGATCAGACTGAATGAAGCTAAAGGCCTTTGGGTAGAAAACTGTATCCGATCTTATGGACATATCGGATAACTCCTCACATACCGATGAAAGAATCGTCATTCAATCTGGCCTATGAAACAGATGCGATGATTCCACTTGAGATCGGATTGCCATCAGCAAGAGTGGAATAGTATAATGAGTCGAGCAATTCAGAATGTTGGAGAGCCGATCTAGATTTACTTTCGAAAGTCCGACAGCAAGCTTAAGTTCGGATGGCAGCATATCGGCAAAGAGTAGCCCGATATTATAATACAAAAGTTAAGTCGAAGGTCTTCCGTCCAGGAGACCTGATCTTAAGAAAACAGAAATTTAAAGGTTCTGGATCAGAGAAAATTATCTCTAAATTGGGAAGGACCCTACAGAATAATCGAGACACTTCGACCGGATGTATATCAGCTAGAAACTCTTGATAGAACAACTATTCCTCGAACTTGGAATGCCGACAATTTGAAGATGTATTATCAATAAAGTTGTTCACATGTATAATGTTCAGAATGAAATATTAAAATTCAAAATTGTGAAAGCTTTAGTCAACTACATCTATAAAATGATATTAGAACGATAAATAATCGATCAATTTTTATCGACCACATCTCGATTTTCTACTGTAAAAATCGACATACCGACTATATTTTGATTTTCTATTATAAAAACTGACTCCAGTCGAATGACTATTTATGCCGACTTAGTTTTAACTAAGCAGAATATCATACTGATTCAACCCAGATTGAATCGAAAATACATCGATTTGACTACAGTCAGTCAAAAGATATTCAGTTTATCACTATCTATCAAATATCTAAACATACCGACTTGACTATGGTCAGTCAAAGGATATTCGGCTTATCACCATCTATCTAAATACCTAAAAGATGTATAAAGTATGTCAACTGATACTCGACTAATGGATAAATGCTACTACAATTATTATTGAACATCTGATTCACAAATGGGTAATCGGTTGTTCGACTATGATTCCACAATATTGAAAGTACAAATATGAAAAGAGAGTTTGTATATAGAAAATTTTCTTTTATTCATTGAAGAGAAGGTTACAAAATTGGACCCAAGGTCTGATTACAAAATTTGTCTGATTACAAAAAAAAAAATATTACACCAATCATCAGTCGATTTCTTCATCACCTTGCTCCGGTACAGCCTCGGTAGTTGGAGTAGATCCTGATGCAGTCGGTGCATCTCCTTTAGCTGATGCGGCACCTTTTTCAGCAGCCTCTTCTCCCGAACTAGGAGGAACGATGTTGCTTAAGTTCAAGTACTGATATAATTTTTGACCGCATCTCGACCGTCCTTGTATCCGACACAGTACAAGGCGAATCCACCCTCGAGAATCTCCTCCTTGAATTCTTTCGAATCCTTAAAGTTCTCGATAGCCAGACTCAGGGTGCCTTTCACCGACTCAGCTTCAGCCTTCGTGGAGGTCGATTCAGCGTCGGCCAGTGCCAACCTCTCCATAGTGGCCCGATGCCTTCTACCCTCTGCTTCCAACTCCTCAATACATCCATCCCTCTCTCTTCGAAGCCGACTGATGGAGTGCTTCTTGCTCCTAATCCGAGATTCGAGAGATGTGATGTTCTGATAAGCTGACTCAATCTTGGCTCTAGAGGACTGTAGGTCGGCTGTCATACAGGAGATCTCTTCCTGAAGCTTCTTCTCCCATTTAATTGCTGCTTGAAGTTGTTCGATCGTAGTAGTCTTTTCGACGTTGGCGACCGCCACCTTATCCATCCATGACCGATGAAAGTCGGTAATTTTTTGATATCCACTCTCTAAAGCATGCATATCGTGCTCCCATTGAAACAAAAAATAAGTCAAGTCAGATAAAAAAAAAGAGAAGGAATGTCAGAAAATTACCCCAAGTATCATAGGATAAAAGGAAGAAAATATCTCGGACACCGTTCGATTCTTCCTGTTCTCCTTATCAGTCGAGAGAAGAGCAGCTTCGATGAGTCATCTAGCCAATAATAGATTGGCCAGAGCTAACTCACTGGCGAAGATTCGGATGTCGAAGAAGGTGGAAAGGCCCGCGAATGACCCATCATCGGCATAGGTTGCCGGCACCTTCCCTCGATCTCCAGTCGACGGTCGTGCGCTTGAGACCGCCATGAAGTCATTGCTTGACTGTGCCTGAGACCACTCCGCTAAAGGAATAGTTGGCGCAGCAGCAGATTGTTCGGGTTTGACTGCTACTGTTGATTCGGTCCGAACCCTCACTGATGGAGCCACTGATGGTTCTACCGCGGCCCCTTCATCTCTCACTGTCCTGACTCCAGCGGATGGTGCATCAGTTGCCCCAAAAATGCTAGGACGGGCTCGGGAGCTGTCTCTGACGAAATGTCGGATTCTCTTGTCAGTACCGATGGAATGTCGGGTTCGGAAGATCCAGCATCGGTCGCTGCCCTCTTCTTGGCAGCATGCAGGTGGATGTTGGAAGTCGAAACTCGTGCCTTCATCCGCATAGCTGCAATCAAAAGAAAAGATCAGTACATAATCCAGAAACAAAAAAAAAGTGAAGTGACCGACTATGTTATATCTAAAGAAATTATCGAACTAAGTCCGACATCAGAAAGAGCTTGTTCGATCATCAGCTCTCACTGCGGTGGTGTTGGAATTCTGGGTTTGGTGCACACATGTGTTTCAAAATTTTTATTTCTAAACACCGCAGTGGATTATAAGATTAAAATATTTTTAATCTGATTTTTGTATGCATAAAAATATAAAATCATGTGGATCTATTTCATATGTTAAAATTGATATATGCTGAAATTCAGATTGTGATCAAATCACATACCTGTTTCACAATCTCTTTCTTCAAAACTGAATCTGAAAGAGACGAGGCTCTCTATTAGTTGCACAAGTATCCGATCTCTATGAGTATCCACTAGAGATCAGTCTGAAACCATCCTCTATAATCTGAATTTTGATTTCCAAAATTCAGCCTGCTGAATCTAAATGAAGCATGGATCGCGATCAATACTTGATCTTTCTCCTCGATCTTCTTTTCTCCTCTTCTCTAGAGTTTCTCCTTGCTATGTGCTACTACTAGATGCTAGAAACTAGCAAGAAAGAGGCATCCAAACTTCTCTGGGTGTGGAACTCCTTGGGATGCGCGTCCCAAAGAAGGGGTGTATAGAACATCGAAGAGAAGGGAAGAGATAGGAAGAGAAGGCATGGGGAGAGCCTTTGGATGTGAGAGACTGCTGGTTTTGATGCTTTAAGGACCTTAGGAGAGGTCCCTTTAAATAGATATAGGGATTGAATCCTATTCAATCTCATAATATAAGTCCTATTTGCATTAGGATTCTTATTAACTTAAGTTATCCAATTTATATTAGGAAGCCCATTAGGCGCCAACTATTGGAGCCCTTGCACCCATAATTAGACATCCTTTTTTGCATCCAAGAGACACCTCATATGAAAACCAAAGACCCTCTAATTAATGGACACGTCCAAATTGATCAAATCAAAATGGCACCCCATAATAACTATCAAGGAGATTCATAAGGGACTTGCACCTTTAATTAATATGATCCATAACCTTAGACACCAACAATTGAAGTCTCATGAATCTTATTCATGTAGATAATTAGCAGGTAATTAAGTTAGAATTAACTTATCAAAAAAATAATCCTAACAGAAAGAAGAATTGGATCCAACCATATGCTAGCAAGGTTACATGGACCCAATGGATTTCTCTAAACCCAATTGACATTTCATAAGCTCAATTTCTTATTCCAGACCTAATCTTTTGTTGTGTGATCTTATAGGTTCAATTCTATCTGGTAGTAAGATATACAATGATCCTTATCATCATATCATTGAAACTCTTTTCAATGGATTGGAACAATTTCACTCTAACTCAATCAAAGATTGTCGATCCGAAATAACTCTAGTGAGCTCTCATAATCCATCAGTGACACCTAGCAGTATGTAGTGGCAACCAAATAGAACTGAAATAAATCTTTAGGTGTAGTTAACATGTAATTTAATCCCTCTATCGTGAGTCCCGACTAGATGGTAGGTCATGGATAAATCGTCAAACCTCAACATCAGTTATATGATAGATTGATTAGCTCAAGTCCAGTTGTGACTTCTATAGAAGCTCTTTTCCATCAATCACACTGCTGTGGTTACAGACTCTTGAACTTAACCTCTCAAATCTCATAGGACTATTCTTTTATCAAGATTGATAGATCCTATCTTGATGCACACCCCACTTCTACAGTGGACCAACTGTCGTCAACATCCACTATAAGGGCTCATTGAGACTCATATTTATGTGTCAATCAAACTCCAGCAGTCTCACTGCAAGTAGCAGTATCATCTCAAGTCAAAAGATCAGTCACACAACTACAGCATCAAAACAATCACTGACGATTGAATAAAAATCCAAGTGATCTCTCGTATGGTCACGCTCAGTGCCAGTTATTGTTTAACAACCATCCGCACTTATCGCCCCGTGTCTCTACATAATAGATTAGAGATCCATCTATCCCGAAAGAAGTGATTTATACGTCAATCTATCCAGATCTTTCATCGTCCTCATGATGATCCTATGACTGAGAAACTTTAGGAATTAAATACATGTCTTTAATTCTCAACACTTTGAGAATATGTATCGAAACTAATTTCATGAACGATTCAAGGACACATTACATTTGAATGAAAAAGAACTTATCCCTTTATTGATCATATCAATATATTAAGTACAAATTTGTGCCCTAGATATATTACAATGTGTTAGCCATATTGACTTCTAGGACATACATCTAACAATCTCTCACTTGGACTAAAGTCAATTGGCCACAAATCTAAGTCTCATCTTTACAAGGTAGACTTTCATTTTTGATTGGCTCAACTGCTTAGTCAGTGGGTTTGCCACATTATCCGTGGAGTCTACTCTTCGCACCTCGACATAAGGTAGTCGCGTACACTGCTGCTCTATGTGTTTGGACTTCTGGTAAGATCTTGGACTTCTTAGCAAGGGCTATGGTGTCATTGTCTTTGTAGTACTGTGTCAGAGCATGACATCCAGTTCTACAACTAACATTAGAGTCAGAATTCATCCTACATATCTATAACACACTCAGCCTCCATTGATCGATTACTTAGAATCTTTTTAGTAAATCGAACAAGAATACACTCTCGAATCGCAACTCAGAATCACCTCCAAAGAACAAGAATAGATCCTTAGTTCTTTTTAAATACTTAAGAATATTTTTCACAGCTATCCAGTGCTCCTCGTTTGGATTCAATTGATACCTGCTCGTGACACTCACAACAAGGATAATATCAGGTCGAGTACATAGCATGGCATACATGAGGCTTCCTATTGTCGAAGCATAAGGAATCTTACTCATGCATTGAATTTTCTCAGATGTGATCGGACACATCATCTTGGAGAGACAAATATCATGCCTAAGAGGTAAAAGACCTCTCTTGGAGTTTTCCATGCTGAACCTCTTCAGTACCTTCTCTATATACAGCTTTTGTGACAGACCAAGCATCTGTTTAGATCTATCCCTATAGACTTTTATTCTGAGAACATAGGATACTTTTCCTAGGTCTTTCATGGAGAATTCTTTGGACAACCATCTTTTGACCGTGGTCAGCATGGGAATATCATTCTTAATAAGGAGAATGTCATCCACATACAATACGAAGAAGGTGATCGTCCTCTCACTGACCCTCTTGTATACACAAGGTTTCTTTTTATTTTTGATGAAATCAAACGATTGGATTGCCTCATCAAAACGATGATTCCAACTCTGAGAAGCCTACTTTAATCCGTATATGGATCTTTGCAGCTTGCAGACTCAGTGATCACCATCACCGGATATGAAACCCATAGACTGCTCCATATAGATATCTTCCTCAAGATATCCATTCAAGAAGGTAGTTTTCACATCCATCTGTATTATTTCATAATTATAGTAAGCTGCAATAGCAAGCAAAGTGTGGATGGATTTCAGTATGGCTACGGACGAAAAATTTTCTGATAGTCAATGCCCTCGCGCTGACTATAA